>PVIJ01005510.1:7479-102886 GCA_004024925.1 Scalopus aquaticus | reverse complement strand
GGGGGGAGGAAGGAGCCGGAGGGAGGGAAGGGAAAGGGCACAAAATGGAATAGAAAAGAACACAAGGGACCATGGAGATGGATCACGGGTGAATTGGTGGTGGGCTACCCTAGGGGAATGCAAAATGTAAAAGACATAAATAACAATAAAAATATATATTAAAAAAAAGAAGCAAAAAGAACATATTTTGTTTACAGAATTTCTATTGAGTAACTATCCCTTCTCCAGGATTCCATACCTTTCCTTCATTGGATGAGAGTTGGATCTAAGGACTTGCTTCCCAAAAATTGGGCAGGAAAGTGGAAAGTAGCACCCTTCACAAGGGCAATTTATGGTTAGCACTACCATCACCAAGTGATCAGCACTCACATCGCCATATAAATCATGTGAAGGCACCCCAATAAGTGTGATGAAGGGGCACCTCTAGTAGGTGTGATGAGGGGGGCACTCCTCATAAGTTTGATAGGGGGGCACCCCTAGTAGGTAGGATGAGGGGGTATCCCTAATGGGTTTGATGAGAGGGGGACACCCTAATTGGTGTGATGAGGGGAGACTTTGTTTCTATGAGTTTCTTCCCCACACCCACCACCTTAGTCTTATTGTGGGGAAAATTTTAAAAAGAACAAACAAACCCACATTAAAGGGTGTTTTGCAAAATATTTGACCAGCTCTCTTCAAAACTGTCAAGGTTGTCAAAAAAACAAGGAAAACCTAAGAAACCGGCAGAAACAAGAGGCTCCTGAGAAGATGACATGGTCAAGTGCAGCGCATTGTGAGGGCCTGCGTGGGATCCCGAGGCAGAGAAAGAACATCAGGGAGAAACTGGGAAGGGCTGAATAGAATCAGGGGTTAGTTAATAGTGATGTGTCAGTGTTAGTTTGGACACGTGCATCATGGTTAAGGAAGATGCGAGTAGCACAGGAACGGGACAGAGGGTAAATAAGAAATCTCCAGACTCTTCCCATTTTCTGCAAAGCTAAAGTTATTCAAAAAGAAATAAAAACTTCATTAGATGTAACAATCACCTTCCTAGGTACTTACTCAACTGATTTTTAAAATGTATGTTCACCCAAAGCCAGCACATGAATGCTTCGAGCAGCTTTATTTACAATTGCCTCACACAGGAGGCAACTAGAATGCTTTTCAGTGGGTGAGTGAAGAAACAAACTTGGGCACATCCACACAATAGGAACGAATTCATTGATAAAAAAAGATGCATTATTAAGCCATGAAAAGACAAAGACGATCTTAAATGCATATTGCTGAATTGAAGGTGTCCGTCACAAAAGGATATAGACTATATGATTCCAATTAGTTGACATTCTGCAAAAGGCCAAAATAGAGACAGTGACAAGCTAAGTGGTTGCTAGGAACTTGGGTGGGGAGGGGGGGTAGTGGGTGGGAAGAATGTAAATAAGTGAAATACAGAGATGTTTTTAAGACAGTGAACTTGCTCTCTATGGTGTTCATGATGTCAATAATGATGTGAATGATGACTATATGATACTATGTGTTTGTCAAAACATGCAAAACATTACAGCACGAAGAGTGAAATTTGATTTATATAAACTAAAAAAAATTACAAGGTCAGGGTGGAACATGACCAAAGAATCTAATCACATGACAAAGATATGAAACAAAGGCTAACAGAAGTGGGGGGAAGATGCTGACTTAAGTATCTTTAGAAATGAGTGTAATCTGTAAAACTAAGTGGGGAGAAAAGTTTACTAGGAAAAAAATATGAATGCTCCTGGGTCAATTGATCTTATGGAATGACAGACTATTAGAATAAAATGGTGTTTATAAAATAAAAACAAAGACACACGCAAAAACAGATCAAAGCAGAGCTTGGCATTAAATAATGCATACTTGAACAATGCATGCTTGGTGGTAAGACCATAAGGAAAATCCAAGAAGTAATTACCATAAAAGCCAGAATGAGGATTGATTTTGGTGCGGAGGGACTCGAGGGGAATTTCTGGGGGTACTGCAGTGCTGGTGGGTACATGGTGATCCATTTTGGTACCTTTGCCATACGTGACAAGACTGTGCTTTCTTTTGTCTTTTGAACATCTCTGTGTGTTTCTGTGTGGGACCTGGATCACAACAAAGGTCAGGGAGAAAACAAAACACAGAAAAAGAGAAGGGGGAGGAATGCTCCAGAATTGTTGAAAAACATGAATCTGAAGACCAAAGAATCCTGATACAGATGGAAGTTCCTTAAAAAAGTAAATTCACACCTAGATGCATGATATCAAAGGCAAGAGACAAAGCAAATGTAGCAAAACATTAAAATTCTATAAAGTCTGGGGATTGGATTCCTGAGTATCGTATTTTTGTGTTTTTCTAAATGTAAGAAATATTTTATTATTAGCACTTTTATTTTAAAAGAAAATATGAGATAATGTAGAAACATACTAAATACCTATTAAGATACGTTGGAAGGTAAGTTCCTTCAGAGAGAAGGTTTTAGAATTGACTGTGATAGATTGGAAAGTGGGGGTACTGCAGTGTTGGTGGGTACATGGCTGATCAATTTGTGATACCCATGTACAAATTTGAGGGCTGAAAATAGTTTTATTTTGATCTGATCACATGGGTCACATGGGTGTTCACAGATGTAACCACTCATCCATTTGTACCTTTAAGATTAGTGTACTTCAGGTACTTTAATGCACATGGGTTAAACTGCTGTCATAACCAGAAATAGAATTGTTCTGATAATATTTTTAAAAACACTTTTCTTATGGCAAATACTTTATGAAGCTGTCACTATAGTAAGTCACACCTGAATCTAAAAACAAAACAAATTTAAAGAAGTTTAAAACAACTGCCGATGGCAGGCTTTGGCATGCTGTAAGTATTAATATGATATTTGCATGTTCTGGCATTGGATAAGAATTTTTCTTGCAATAAACGAAGAGCCACTGGGGCCCAAGGGAAAAGAATGTTTATGAATGGAGACAGGGAAAATTCCCAGAGCCTCTGGGTGGGGGCCTCTCATCTGGAACTAAAGAGAGCTGAGGGAAGAATACTGCCTGCAAGACTTGCTCTTGACCTTTTTCCCATGCTCCTCTCTGTCCACTGAACTTTTTCTCTCTCCCAGAAGCCTGGTTTCTCTGTTCCCTGGACCACAAGATGGTGCATAGGTCTTTAGAACTCCTGGGAGGAATTTCACTTTTTTAAGGGATACTCAGAGCAAGGATGTAATGCCTTCCAAATTCCTAGGGGCGGGGGATGGCGTGACCAGCTCCAGTGTCCAGCCCTGAGCTCACCATACTAGCCAAGGCAGTGGACACTGTGGAAAGGACACCTGGTCCAGGAGATCAGGGACTTGTCAACTGGGGCCAACACAATAGTGTGAGCTCATGAAAAATGGAAGAGTCCCCTGCTGTGAGCGAGGGAGTCAGGGAAGTTCAGGCTGACAACCCAGGAGCTGCCTCCTGCACACGGTGATGCTGATGGTCTGGGCGTTCGGTCCATGGTGTGACTCTAATTCCTTAGGTCTGTGTGGTGTTTTCCATCTTTCAAGCATTTTCATATTCATGAATACAGTTTCTCCTTTGTGTGTTCTTAGACTTTTGATGTTAAGCCCAATTTACATATGATAAGATGAGTTCTTGAAGACAAGTGACCTGCTCGGGATCACATGGTGAGTAGGTGGCTAAGCCATCTTCACCACAGATACATTGTTCAATGTGGCGATCGGGGCGGACATCCCAGCCTGCACCTTCCTGCTTATGAGATGGGAACTGGAGCTGGCTGCAGTGGAGCCAAAGACCCAGACTGTGTGTTTTCTCATCTGGCTCCCATGTTCCTTGGTCAGGATTTTCATGAGACACACTGCAAATTGCTTTACCCACTAAAGGGGCTGCCGCTTTTATGATACGCAGGTCCAGTTCACTGGCTCCAGATCCCAGCGACTGCTACAGATGCTTCCTGGTCCTGTCACCTGCAGGGCTTTTGCTGACATGGGACACAACACTCAGTCCCATGATAAAGAAAAGTGCCCAGCGCATGTGGAATAGCAGAGAAAGCAGATGGGCCCAGAGTCGGTGTCTGCTGGCGTCAGTCTCTGTTCTGCCTGCCCCTCCTACCCCAAGTCAGGAAGGCCTGACTTGTGAGATAACCTCTGAATAGCACATTCCAAGCCACACAAACACTCTGTTGCCCACAGGTAAGCCATTTATGAGACTATAATACCCATAACCACTCTAGATATGCTGGCATAAAGCTCCCAAGAGCTTTATGGCACAGTTAGGATTCCAACTTGAGGTCCCCGACCTTGAGTCCCAAACTCTGCCCACTCTTCTACATTGCTCCCAGCACACACAGGACAGTAAGAGCAGATAGGACATAACTAAACATAATGCAAGTGATTGAGATTCCAAGTGCTGTAAGAGAATGAAGGAATATCACGCTTTACAGACAAAAAGTGATCGTCCAGGAAATCACAAAGGTCCCCCAGCTAGTCTTTACTGCACTGTACTCCAACCTAAAAAGTTGGGTCACACAATCTTTTTTAAAAGGATTTATTTATTTATGCATACAAGCTGGGGTGTAGGCCAGAGGTGTGGGGTGGTGAGAGGATTCACCAGAGACAGAGTGGGGAGCAGAACAGGTAGATCAACTGAAGTACAATGCTGAGGGGAGCAGCAGGAGAGGCAGGAGAGGTCTGCCGCACCATGTGGGAATCTCCTTGGCCTGGGATTGAACTTGTGCTGCTGTGACTGCCAGTAGCTTCATAGTGCTGCGCTTAACCCGTTGTGCCACAAGGGAGGCCCAAGGGTCATGCAATCTTTTCTGCTCACAGCAATAAAGGAAAAGGGGCAGGAGTCCAACATTTTAAGGTTGGAAGTTATAAACTTTTTATTAAGGCAGAGTCTCCTTTTATCATTAGCATGTAATGAATTATTCTCAGCTTCCAATGCCCTGGTAATTGTCTCTCCAAAGAATCTCATTAAACATTGCTGGATACTTTTGATCATTATTAATAAAAGTGATAACTTGAAATAATCTTGCATTTCTTAGTTGAGGCTGCAAACCTGAAGTATAGTATAATGAAGGATCCTTAATGATGGTGGAATCTCCAGGGAAAACCACCTGGCATCTTGTCTTTGTTCTTCCCATCAGGCCCTTCTAGCTTAGGGAAAGGTTCACCAAGCCAAGTCAGACCTTCTATCTGACATGTACTCTATCTGACTCCAGAATTCACTCTATTCTGTCTCCAACTTTCTCTCATATGAGCCAAAATTCCAGTAGATTTCCTAATTTAGATTGTCTAGTCCTTAGCAGCCTGCTTCTAAATCCTAGTTATGAGGCAGATTTTATTTTCTGAAAATAGTGCATCAATATATCCCATCCTGCATGCTCTTCTTATAATCAGATGGTAACACTCTTCCCACTCAAAGGTGGGTTCCAGGCCCCCCTCCCCGACTCTGCCTCAAATCTGGGAGGGCTTTTTGCTATATGACTTCCGAGGGTAGATCATAAAAAAAACACAGGTAAGTGGTTCTCTTGAGATGCTCACTCTTGGAGCTCACTGCCATACTGTGAGGAGGTTCTTGCATTCTATGAAGAGATCCACATCGAAAGAAACTGAGACCTCCAGCCCTCAGACCTAGCTGAGGTCCAGGTGACAGCCCCTTGCCCGCTACATGAGTGAGTAAGCCACATTGAAGGAACCTCCCAGTCCTTACTTGGCCCAACCTAACTGATGTTACCTGCAGCACAAACACGCTTTCCTCATCAAACGTTGTCTAAATTGCTGATTCATGAGATAAATAAACAGTGCTTTAGACTACAGTGTTTGGGGTGCTTATTATACAGTAGTAGATACACTGGAACAAGTTTCAACCCCTTTTTTGCTTTCCAGACACATATATTCAGCTGCTTCCTGCACATGTTCACTTGAATGTCCCCAAATCATTTCAGATTTAATGTGCTTAGGGAGTTCTACTTCCACTTGGAGCATAGAAATACCCCCCCAGAAATGTCACTCCCATCCTCTTTATGCAAAAAGCCAGATAATCTATAAAATCATAATGTTTTTGGAACCCATCAGAGAGCTGGGCTCATAAGGCAGCCAAGTGAAGTGAATTCCAAAAAGCAGGAAGCTCTTTTGAGGAGCAGTGGGTCACAAAAAAATGTATCTTTGGAAAGCATAGGGGGAAATGTAGGTAAGAAGAAATTGTAATGAATTCTTAAAGGTTGAGTGTAGACTAGCATGACAGTAGAAAAAATTGAGAGCCCCTGACACAATGGAAGTTTGAAGGCTCTTTTCATGGACTTGTGTAGTGTGCTCATAAGAAAAACCAGAAGCAGAGCAGGGAGCTGGAGAAGGCTTACATGCATGGGACAGGCATGCGGTGATGTTCAGTTGCAGCTGAGTCTTAGACAAAAAAACCCCTCTCACTTCTCTAGATCTTTCCCTCTCAAAGCAAAAGTCTTTAGCCACTGGGGAGTATAGAAATACCCTCCATTACCCCGCCCCAGGTTTAAGCAAAGATGTTACAAGAGGGAGAGGAAGAAGCAAAACCACCTGTTCATGAAGGAAAGGCAGGACCAAAAAAGCCCTGTATGCTTGCAGAAAGGGCAGGAAACACTCTCAGGCCCAAGATCTTGCTCTGATGCAGTGTAGTCTTCTATAAGTGCTATAAGTATAAGTGCTTCTTATAGGGAAGAAGAGAACTCTGTGACAACCACAGACACTAAGCAGTATTTGGCTACCACAAAGCAGAGTTGTTGTTGACGCCCCACTCCTGATGCTCAATTACACAAGGCCTGCCAAAGTCTGAAGATGGACAAAACTGAGAAAGCTCCTGTGCCATCATGAACCTCCTATTAAAGACAGTGAGCCCAATCTGCTGGAGTAGGTACAGGAGCGTGAGAAAGACCTAGTGGTGCAGAAGCACAGGGGCTGCTAAAAGCTGAGGGTGAAACAGAAAAACAAAAAGGTGACAAAAAAAATCCCTGGTATTCAAGACCTGATGCCAAGTGCAACATAACAACAGACCACTCTGAAGGGATTTGAAACTAATGGTGCTCTGAAAGGTGGGATAGCAAACAAATTTCTTAACCCAGCTCATCTACTCGTTATATAGATTCAACTCCTGCACTAAGATTTAACACAAGAAGGAATGAACCGACTTCCTGGAGTAAAATCTATTGACCTTAGCCTTCATTGTTCTTTTACGCGCGTGTGCGCGCACACACACACACACACACAGAGAGAGAGAGAGAGAGAGAGAGAGAATAAAGTCTCCACTATCAAGAGAGAAAGGAATCAACAGAAATAGATACAGAGATGATACTGTTATTACAATTATCAGCCTGGGCCTTTCAAATAACTAGGATTGATATGATCACGAGTCTAGTAAGGGGAAGATAGGGAAGATACATGAACTAGTACAGAATGTCAGCAGAAACTGTAAATGCTTTTAAAAACAGAACAATTAAAATGCTATAAATATAAAATTTTTATGTCAAAGATGAAGAATCCTTTGATGATCTTACTAGTAGAATGGATCAACTGAGGGAGAACTAGTGAACCTGAATATAAGTCAACAGAACTATCCAATTTAAAACATATAGTGAAAAGCATGACAGCATCCAAGCCCTGCAAGACAGTATGAAACAGCCTAACATGTATGCAATTGGAGTCCAGGCAGGAAGAGAGAGAGAGAAATGGAGGTAAATACTTAAAGGGGTAAGAATTTCCCCAAATTATGACATACCACAAACTATATATACAAGAAGTTTAGAGAACATAATACAGAATAAATTAAAACACACACACCCCTAGACATACCAAATGACCAAAAATGTAAGTATCAAAGATAAAAAGAAAATGTTAAGCTAGTCAGAGAAAAAAAGAAACATTACATACAGAAAAGCAATATAAGAATTCAGAGGGTGTTTCGAAGAGATGATGAAAGTCAGAAAAATGGAGTGATACTTTTAAAGTATTAAAAGAAAAAACTTTCACATAAAATTCTTTATCAAGCAAAAGTATCTTTGAGGAGTAAAGAAAAAAATAGAGATTTCTCTGACAAACGAAAAACAGAAAGAATGCATTGCTTGCAGACCTGTACTAAATGTTAAAGGCCATTAAAGGCAGAAGGAATACAATACCAAGTGGAAATTTAGATCAATACAAAGAAATGAGGTACATCAAAACGTGTAAAGATGTGGATAAATATAAAAAAACACTTCAAACTGATTTTTAAAATTGCTTTAAAATATTGACTGTTTGAAGAAGGAACATCATAATGTACCTGGGGTTTATAGCATATTTATTAATAAAATATACGTCAAATATAACACCAAAAATGAGATTGAGGAATTGGAAATATACTGCTATAAGATTCTTCGACTATATACAAAGCAATATTATATAAAGGAAGACAGAGGCAAGTTATAATATAAACCCAAGAGCAATCACGAAAAAAGTCAAGTATACTTCCAGCACACCAATAGTGGATATTAAAAATGAATTAGTAGACATATTCAACTGATCCAAAATATAGAAGAGAACAAAAAACACATATAACCATAGCAAACAACAAGCAAGATGAACAAGAAGAACAATTTTTCCTTCAGTTTTATTTCCTCCTGAACCTGATAGATTTAAGTGAAGGTACAGCATTCTTGTGAGCCTCCAGACTCCTTAATCAACACTCAGAATTCATGGATTAATTTCTAAAGGTGCCAAGGGAGAAAATGGATCTTCCTTCCACATCCATTAGCTTACTGCCACAGCAAATTACAAGCCTTGCAAAGGTTACTGATTTTATCCAGGGTGGATCAGAGTCAAGTCTTACATGGAAATAGGCATGTTCAACATTGTGTAGTGAGTGAAATATCATCTAGGAGACAGTGCCCTCCAGAGCCACCCCAGCCCCCATGATTGGCTCCAGCTCCTCATCCCAGAACTCCCACATATTTGTTTATAGGCTGAAATGACATTTTAAATGTAATATGTTTTTAATATAAAATTTTTAAAGTAAAAGAAGAAAAAAAACTGGCGAAATCTTTTTTTTAATATGTATATTAAATACAACCAGATCAATAATTGAATTAAGTATAAGCAGTCTGAGCAATTTAATTTTAAAAAGGGCAAGATCTGATTAATAAAAAGCAAGCTCCAACTCTTTTCTATCTATGAAAAACACTTTAGCTATAAAGCCATACGTAGATTAAAAGGACAAAAATGGAAAACACATATGAAAGCTGATCAAAAGAAAGCTGGAGTGGCTCTGTTACTATCAATCTAAGTAGATTCCAGAAAAAGGAATATCAGCAAGGACTGAAGGAAACACTACATAATGAAAACCACAATGTGAATGTACTTAGGAACCTACTTTGAAATAAATAAAGCAAAAATTGATAGAACCATATGGAGAAATAGACAAATTCATAATTGTAGTTGGAGACTTCACCACTTTCTCAGTAATCAATAGAATATGTAGGCAGAAAATGAGTAAGGACATAAATGACCTGAATATCCAAATCAGAGATCATAAACTCAAACTCTCCTATAGGAAACAGAAGAGGAATGGAGACTTTTCAACTCATTTTATGAGGCTAGCATTACCCTACTACTTAGGCCAGTGAAAGAATTTACAAGAAAAGGAAACTATAGACCAATGCACATAGATGTAAAAATCATTAACCAAATATTAGCAAATTGAATTAAAAGTATATTAAAGGGATAATATGACATGCTCAAATGAGAATTATCCCAGAAATTCAAGACTGATTCAATACAAATGCAGTGTGTACATGATAGCAAACTGAAAATTTTTTAAAATATGTATGACTGTATTAACAAGGGATGAAAAAGATTTTGGCAATATTCAATATCCATGTGTGTGTGTATGTGTGTGTGTGTGTGTGTGTGTGTGTGTGTATAATATTCAAAACTATAATGTATGAATAGAAGAAACCTATTAAAGGCATCTGTGAGAAAACTTACAGATAATATCATGCCCAGTGATGAAAGACTAAATGTTTTCCCTCAAAGATTAGTAATAAGGCAATGATATCTTCCTTTGCTATCCTTGCTCAATATTTTACTGGAATTTCTAGCAATGTAAGACAAGAAAGAAATAAAACTCATAGAGATTGGAAAGGGATCATAATTCTGTATTAGTAGGTAGCATTATTATCTATAGGAAATAAAAAAATTGACAAAATGTCAGTAGAACTAATAAGTGAATTCAACAAGGTTGGTGACAGAATACTCTAAAGTCTACAAGGCATTGCTGAGGGAAAGTAAAGAGAACATAATAAATGGAAAGATATACTATGTTCATGGATCAATGACTCAATATTGTTAAGATGTCAATTTTTCCCTGCATTGACTACAATCCTAATCTCAGGGTAAAAATATATCCAATTGACCATAAAATTAACATGGAAAAGGACTAAAATATCCAAAGTCAACTTGAAAAAAATTTGCAGGATATACAAGTTGCAGGATGCATACTACCTGATTTCAAGACAATAAAAGTGTAATACTCAAAACCCAGAAATCAGTATGCATATGTGCAGTTTACTGATTTCCAATGAAAGCAATGAGGGGATTTAATGGGGAAAGCATACCCTTTTCAACAATAATGCTGGACATCCATATACAACAATAAATAAATAAAAGAAAGATCAAGCCCTTACTCAGAACTTGAAATGCCCTACTACTTCTTCCATAGATTATGGGTAATAGAGAGGATAGACAATCTACTGTGAAGAGATAACACTCATCCCAGACTTCTTAGGTTTAAAGCTAGACTCCAGCACCTCTAAACCATTTACATTTGGGTAAGGTACTTGATTTTTCCCCAAAATGGAAATATTACACTATCTCTATAATTATGGTGACCATAAATTCTGGCTTGCCCTATTGTCCTTGTTCCCCTGTGTATACTCTCAGGAATATCTTGGTTTGCATGATAACCATGCAATTTCCCTATTTATAGAGTTGCTAGAGGGATTACATGAGTTAATATCAATATAGGATAAGTACTATGTAATTTAAGACTTTCAGGGAAAGTTAGTCTAGTGAAAGAAGAGATTGAGTGAAGGAAAGAAGGGAGGAGGGAGGGAGAGAAAGGGAAGGGAGATAAGCTACACATTACCACAACTTGGAATGATTTTCATTTGAATCAGTGACACAAAAGTCAAGTTTTTCATTATCACTTCATCTGCATTCAAGAACAGTTTCCAGAGTGTCCCACATCATTCAGAGACACTTTCTCCCTGCTGTTTGTGAATAACTGCCTCTTGTTCCCTTTCCTGTGAAAGCAAGCAGGAACTGCAAATATCCAGGTGGAGGTCTCTCCCTGCTACAAGGAAGGTCTGTCTGGTTTCTAGTATCCAATGTAGAATCAAGCAGTGATCTGTACTGGGTCTCAAAGGAAGTCTTTGAGGTACTTCAGAGAAGTTACATTCCTTCCACGATTGGGAATGAGGTTCATGGGGCTCCTCTGGGCAGAGTCACCAGAGAATAAAGCAGAACCTCACCTTTATAGACCAAATGGGGAGACTAGGCTTCCATCTGGCTCTCAGGACTCATCTTTTTCCATCACGGTCCCATCATATCACTATTTTACTCAAAAAATGACCAATAGCCTTTCTTTGACTCATGAACAAAGTCTTAACCCCACAGACAAGTGTATTTTTAGCCCACTGAATCCCTGCAGATCATTTTAATATATACATTCCTGGGATCTAGCTTCAGACTCTCTGATTGAGTAGGGCTGTGTGGAGCCCAAGAATTTGCCTCTCCAACAAATTTCCAATAGATACATAATGCCTTCAGTGCAGAAACTCTACTTAGACAACTCAAGGCTAGTTATGATTTATACTATCTATCTGACTTTATCTTCTACTGCAGTGAACAAAGTCCCTTAGAGCTTCCTTTCCTGTTCTACCTCCAAGCCTCTGTTTAATATTTAACTCTCACCTCACAATCATTCTGTACTTTTATACGAGCTAGCTTTCAAGATTTAACTCCAGCTTCACCAGAATGCATGGCCACTTTGGCTCAGACAGTTTCTGGTACTGAAGTTGGATTGTACTAGGAGTATAACCTCAACCAGGTTCTTGATAGCTTGCTGTTTGTACTGATGTTTTATCATTTCAAACACATATTCAGTCGTAAATCATAAAAAGATCTCTGAACACCTACTGCGTGTTCTAGGCGCAGCTGTGATAAAAATAGTATTTAGAGGAGTTAACAGCTTACATCTTTGCAAATCTCTTTAATATCTGGCTTTTTAGGAGACAGCTGGATCTTCATATCTGCTTCTGGATTCATTCTGCTCTATGATAATAAGTTGTTATGGAGAAAATCAAACTTCACACAGATATGCACATGGAAAGAGAGACTATTTTAACAGTTTAAGATAATTGTGGATATTCTGCTTTGATTCTACAAACCTTCTTGAAGAGTAGACATGATGCGGAATCTGAAGTCATACCAATGAACATATTTTATTCTGTGACATTAGAATCCATTGATCTCTCTTGAACTTTGAATGAATCTTTTACTTGGGTGTGATTTGGTGACATCACGCATTGGTTATTTAGGAAATATTGGTCTGCTGGGTTATTTGAATCTTTCAAATGCTAACACATTTCATACACAACTACAAAAATTCACACAAGCTAATGTCACTGATTCCATCAAGTAAGTCTTTAAATATTGAGAGCTTTTAGGCTTTTGGTGGCAGTTACAATATCTCAAATATTCTAATTTTCATTTGAAAGTTTGAGTTTTAGCATCAGCAACAAACACACACCGCCAATTGCTTTTCTTGAAGTGGCAAAGTTTGCTTTGCTCATGTTCAGTAAGTATCTGAAAAAAATATCCAGACTTGAGTAACCATCCCTAGATTAGCAGTCATCTTCCTAGGAAAGGGAAAGAATTCAGCTTGCCACTGTGGGATTTTTCCTCCAGACAGTCATTGCCCTTTGATACGCAGCACAAGTGCTTTTTAGTGTACTTCCTGTCTCATCACACAGAATGTTAAGAAGATGTGTACTCAAGAGTCAAGAGCCCATAAAATGAATGATGTTTACTGCTGTATTCGAGACATTCCCAAATGACGTTGCTGCTTTCTGTCCGCACGTGTTTGATGGTGGAGAGTGTCATGACCACTTGTGCAGGTTGGCACCGCTGCCCGATGTGTGCTGAGCCCTTTGACCCAGCACTGCTTTGGCAGGAACAGCACAAATATCTGATGGTGGGAGAGGTGAATAATATATTAATATTATTATGAAATTTGTTTTGACCTATAGATTCCCTGAAATGGTCACAGAAGCTCCCAAGAGCCTAAGACCATATTTTGAAATTTGCTCTTCTGAATTTTAAAATCTGAAATTTGGCCCATTATCGTGGACTATTTTGTCTGTCTGAAATGCCCATCTGTTCTGCTACACTTAGGAAAATTCCGTCCTTTTGAGACCATGCTTGAATTAAACCCTGCCTGTTATCCACATTTCACTCCCTCCCTCATGGGCCAGGGTTGGAGTTCACCTCGAAGGAATTATCTGGAGAGCTGGTCTGTAGCCAGGAGAAAGTCAGTGAGGGGAGCTCAGTCAAAGGCGTCCGGAGGGCTTGTCTGCGTTCAAGTGCATGTGAATGTGGTTCTGGGCACAAAAGCTAAAAGACCGATTTTGGAAATTGTAAGTTCAAAGGGAATAGGAGTATAATTGCAACCAAAGGGAATAGAAGTATGATTGCAGCCAGAAGAGAGAACCAAGGGTCAGAGTGAAATGGTCAGGTCAGTGGGCAGAATTGACCAGTGGAGAAGTTCCTGAGAGTAGTTAGCAGAAATACAGTATGTAAAATCAGTGCATTCTCGGGAACATGTACAGATCTCTAAAACCTTATAGAGAAATAGACAACACCAAGAGGTAGAAACTGTAGGATATCTATATTCTTATGACCTCAAATGTGAGGTGATCCAAGAGTGCAGTGCTTGGCCAAGTAGGGTTAAGAGTTCACAAGGAACTGCAGTGTTTTTTTCTTGCTGCTTACTGATGTCTTTGTCAATGGGGCAGTGCCTTGGGACAACCACAGAACAGTGGGGGTGAAAGTGGGGTGGGAGTGGGGAGGGACTCATATAGATGAAGTCAACAGTAAATGATGCCTGTTTGGCTCCATTCTGGGGAGAGACCCAGGGAGTAACTGCAGTGAGGAAACTGGCATTCTGCCCCAGATAAATAATGAAGGAAAAGAATGTGTAACACACAATGGCTAATTGATCCTGAGTACTTAAGGGAAGAGTCCCTGTGTGTAACTGTCATATTTGCTTTGCCTTTAGTTGAAGGCAGCGTAAGTTGTGGCATCTGGTGGGAAAGCTCCATGGTTTTGTCTTATCTACGTATCAGCCTCACTCCATGGATGAAGCTAACTTTCATGCTACCCAGGATAATTTGGCCCAGGAGCCAAGCATTTATCTGAGCAAGCTGCCTAGATTGTGTTTATTGTCCCTCTATAGCTGGGGGGAGGGGAAGGTAGGGAGGTGGTTAGTGATAGTCAAACTGTGGGCCAACAATTGGAAGGCAGCTTGAGGCCTTGGGGTGGTTGTTTTGAACACTGGCTAGAAGATGAGACCTGTGCACAGGGCAATAGGGTAACCACGATCTGAGGGTCTACCTCCTGTATATGCCTCTTTAGGATAGGAAGGTGCCGTCCAGGGGTTAACTGTGGGGACTCAGCACCCAGAAACAAGTAAGCCCCTTGGCCCCTAGGCTGTTCAGGTAAATTGGTATGGAAAGGCTGAGCCAGCAGAAACCCCAGAAAGAATTCAAACATGGCAACGTGGGAACCCAAGAACATAGGCATGAGAAACAAAGAGCTTATTAGGAGCAGCAGTGGGCAAAAGACCCCAGTTACTTTTCTAGATGCTTTCACACAACAGAAATGTGTGCTTTCACAGTTCTAGAGATTAGAAGTCCAAAATCAAGGTGTCGTCAAGGAAACATCCTCCTGGGAGACTCTGAGGAAATCCATGCCTTTCTCTCAGCTGTTGCGGCAGGCAGCCATCGGCCACCATGACTTGTATCAACATCACTCCAGTCTCTGTATCATCACACAGCATTGTCCCTATGTGTCTCTCTCTGTGTCTCTCCTGTAAGGACACTAGTCATATTGGATTGATGACCCACCCTAAGGACCTCAGCTTAGTTTGATTACATCTGCAAAGACCTTGTTTCCAAATCAGGTCGTATTCATAGGTTTAGAACTTGACCATTTCTTTTTTGCAGAACACAACCCACTACCAGCACCAACCAGAGAGCTACGAATCTCACAAGTACATAGAAGTCTATCTAGGAGGCAGCTGAGAAAGAGAAATCCAGACAGGTGACAGTCTTGGCCATCAGCCCCATCCCTGTGGGTTGTGAGTTCAGGGTTCTGGTCAACAAGGCTGGCAACACCAAAGCAGGCCAACCCCAGGCCTTAGTGTGTCAGGGTGTGGGGTGGCTCCAAAGGTCAGACATTCAGGAATGTCCCAGGGGTCTAGGTTGGGATGGGATCAGGGCCATTTCTAGATGGGGTCCCTTCCTCAGGGCTATTGAAAGTAACCTTAACATGGGTCTAATAATCTGGGTCTATCTAATCTAGTAGGTAGCAAGCAAGTGGTCCCTGCTAAGAGGAGAGAAGAGCTAGAGGCAGAGACGGGGGAACAGGGATCCAGGTGAGGTTAACAGTGCTCCCAGGTGATAAACTATTGGGTGGAAATCATCCCTGCACAATGTCCCCTCCTGTTTCACCCGTAAATGTTCACGTTCTGCCATTAAAATAGGTTCCCGCCATGCTAAACTGCTCGCCTCTTGTCACTTGGTTTCCCCTCACAATGAGTCACTGGTCTGAGCACGTATCCCATTAGGGATGGGAAGCACGGAGAAGACTGTGGTCCGGTGCCCTCCAAAGTCATTGGCGACCACAACGGAAGTCGTTGGGGTGGACAGAAACGTTAGGGGCTAAAATTATTCGCACTCTTAAAATGGGATAATAAGGTAACTTTCCTCCTCCTGGTATGAGCTCATTTAATTGTAAAGATCTTAATAAATTCAGCCTGATTAACTCCAACCTTGTGGGGGAAGGTTATTCAGTGTTGTGGAATTAATTTTAAACAGAAGCAAAAAAAAAAATAGCAAGAAGGAAGAAAAGCTCTTTTGCAGGATGGGGAGGGAGGGAGATTAATGTTCAGGAAATCAGAGCTGGGGAGCATCCACTAGCAGGGCACCCTGATCCTGAGACCACGCACCATGGCCTTTGATTAATCATTTACTTTCTCAAAAGTGATGGAGCTTCAGGAACCTCCCCCAGCTTGATTGCACCCACCCCAGTGCTGAGGGAAAGAGAAAACCCTTCACGCATAGACAGGATTGCCCTGGACCCTGTCCTGCCTAGTTCCCACCCAGTTCCCAGCTGCCCGCCTTGGTCTGGGTGCTGTATTGCCCTGGAGTTTCATGTCCTGTTATCCCTGGGCGCAGAGTCTGGCAGCTGTGGCTTCACATCCTAGCTCCCCTGCTTCCCGGTCGCCTACGTTTATGTCTTGGGCTTTGGTATCCTGATGATGGCAATGACTCTCCTTGGGAGAATGAGCTGCATAGAGGGACTCCCCCCATTCAAGAAGCACATCCCCTGGTACTGTTTTCTGGGGCTCCCTACCCTTACTGCCCCTGTGACTCTGGGGAAGATGTACCCCCAGTTCTCCTTATTTCAGACCTCTTTGGTCACTGCTTGAGTCCTCCATACTGACCTTGACCCACAGGTCAGCCTCAGCATTCTGGGAGAGGTGTGGTTTCATCCAGAGCCTCCACATGGGCCGGCACCTCCCCTCTTACGCCAGGCAGTGCGGCCAGGCTCAGGGCAGCCTTAGGGTACCTACTCTAGAAAATGGGGAGGGAGGAACTAGACTTATACACACTCCTCTGGTTTCTGGCCAATTTGGGAAATCAAACTGAGCACCATTAGAACAGTCTCTGCTGTGTTGCTCAAAGTTCAGATCACTTGATAAGCTAGACTTGGTTAACGCAGAGCTGGCTAGAGGCAAAAAGAGTTAAACTGACCCCAGAGTTAAATTGACCACTGACCCCAGTCCAGGCAGAATGGCTCACAGCAGCAGGCCTCGCTGTTGATTGGGGTGAGGAGGAGATTAGATGGGGCTGAATTCCCCCAAGATGAGGTCACTACTAGGGAAGAAAAAGCTGAGCGGCAGAAAGAATGGGGGTTAAGCCAAAAGGGAATGATGCACAGAGCTGGGGTCACTGAGGTTCATTCCACAACCCCTCCTGGGTAGAGAGCAAACAGGAGACCCCTCAAGCTGTCTGCCAACCTCTCTTGCTCCTGCAGTAAGGCCTGGCCTTGCTGGAGCTTTCTGCATCTGAAAGTCTGCAGGCTCAGAGCTCACACTTCACATCTGGCTCCAAGCTCCCACTCCCTCTTAGGTCAGTGCTCCGGAGACCTGAAGCCAGGAAGGGGCTGGATTTGCTCCTTCATCCTTTCGCCTCTGCTCCCCCACTTTGCAGCAAAGAGAGGCAGGTTCTACCTCTAAGACCTTTCCTCCCCAACTCTGGCTCAGGCTCCAGACCCCCACCCCCAAGCCTCCTATCCCTAACCCCCTCTCCATGTTAGCTTAGCCCTGGAAAGCAAAGCAAAATTGAAGAAAGAGCCAGAATGGAGTGGAAGTGAGCAGGGGGTGGATCAAGAATCCCAAGTCTTGTAGCAAAAAGCAGCTACTCCAGGTGCCTGATGTCACTCCCCCTCTCCTTGCTCTTCTGCCTGAGTTGTTTTCTCTACCCAAATGCCTCTTCCCACCCTCCTCCCCACCCCCGGCCTGGCTAACTACAATATTATCCATCCTTCAGTCTCAGTTTACGTGCCCCTTCCTTAGGAGGTCCTGCCACCGCAAGGTCAATGTGGACTTCTAAAAGCGCCATTCATCAGCGTTGATGTTGCTTTAACCAGGGGCCATGACCCATTAGTCATCGTGGAACAATTTATCAGGTTTCGACAGCATTTTTTAAAAATAGAAAACCGAATAGGACAGAAAACATCAGAGTGAATTCCACTCAGTAAAGGCAAGTATTATTTGGCACACCTTTGTTGAAATTGTGTGTGTGTGTGCGTGTGTGCGCGCACGCGGATGCATCCACGTGCAGGCAGACAGGTGCGCCTGGGCGGGGTGTGGAATGTGCCTCCTGTGCATGATGGCCCAAGAGTTGGACAGTCAAAATGGCAGGTATGGGAATCATTGCTTTAGTTTTTCAGGGCTCTTAGAACCTTGGAATCATTGACAGAATGGCCTGAAGGACAAGTGGGAAGAGTGCTGCTTGCACTCTTTCAGACTCCCTAGGGGAGCTGTCCTGGAAGTGTCTAAGCTATGCCCGGATTAGACTTGAATCTTCTGCCCTAGACAGTCATCGCCCCTGTTATCAACTGCATGTTTGTGTCCTCCGAGGGTTAGGTTGAAATCTTAACCCCAAATGGGGTAGGGTCAGGAGAGCAAGTTTAGAAGAGGTCATGTGGGTAGAAGCCCTGTGAAATATTAGTGTCCTTATAATAAATGAAAGAGATGAATGCTCGCTCCATCCCCAAGTGAAGGTACAATGAGAAGACAGTTGTCTGCAAACCAGGAAGCAGACAGGTGCACCAAACATGTGCTCACACATGTGTACACCTAGACTGTGGCAGCACCTCGATCTGCTGGCACTTTAATCTTGGACTTCCCAGCCTCCGGAGCTGTGAGAAGTAAATGTTGTTCAGATCACGCAGCCAGTGGTATGTTTGTTACAGCAGCCCAAGCAGAGTAAGACAGCCCCCAAGTTCTCAAACTCCCTCTTACCCAGTTTATGAGTTTCTTAGTGGATTTAGCAGCTCCCCAAATGTGTATGTTGGGTAGTAGATATCTTACAGGTGTACCACAGGGCAACCACCTTGAAAACCTGGGCTGGTTCTTGAATGGTGATGACAGAAGCTGCCATTGATGACCAATCCCATGAAACTCACATGGGATCTACCCTTTGTGCCCCAACTGTCGCCTGTGGCTGAGGCAGAGGGTGAGGGAGCCAACCCCACACACTCCTTGCTCCAGATCCAGGCCCATTGGCTCCCCAAGAACAGCACTTAGCTCACTTCCATAAACAAGGACATTCATCTTTGTCAGCCCTAATGAACCGCATTTGTCAGACAGGAACCAGAGAACAGCTGTGTTGGAGGGAGACAAATCACTTAATCCAAGGCTCCTGATGTGGCAGCCCCTGGCACAGTGGAGATCATGGCATTTAACTACAGAAGGGCCTGGAGGACCCACGAAAGGGAGGGCTGGATGCCCTTGACTGTGCCTGGTGGGAGGGAGTGTGTGAGCTGGCAAACCCAGTGTGTGTGTTGGCTAGTGCTTCTCTCCTTGCTGCTGCACCTGGTTCTGGGGTGTGCACCCTGCAGATGCCTGGGCAGGAGGAGAGAGAGAGGGGTGACAGCCTCTGTCCCCAGCATGATGCAGCCCAGGAAAAATGACTGTGTCAGCCCTTCCAGTCCCGCCAACTTGCTTCCTTTTAAGATTGTTTAGGAAAAACTCTTGGATGCAAGGAAGAGAAACCATCTTAAATAAGCCTCAGCAGAAGGGGATGTGCTGACTTACGGACTGTGATGTTGAACAGTCGAGCTGCAAGCAAGGCCAGGATACACCTGGGTGCGGCCAGGATACACCTGGGGTGCACCCAGGAACTAGGACTGAGCTGATGCCTCTGCTTCATCTCCACGTGTCTCTCTGCAAGGTGACTTTGTTCTCTGTCCCTGCAGACGAGCCTCCACCATCAGCGGAGAATTTGAATATGACCCCTCTCAAATTTTACCTCTCAGGACTTTTACCAATGGAAAGAGGTAGATGTGAGCTTCCCCTGGCCCCAAACTGAAAAGAACAAAACCCCAGGCCAAAACTCTGTTTGGCCATCGCGAGTCAACCAGCACAGCCATCTATGACATGAGTCATCTGAGGGGCTCCTGTGGGAACCTGAGGCTGGAGCCTGGGAGGAGGAGATGCTAGAGAAAGGTGGGCGTCCTTAGGAAACAGGACAGCACATGTCCACGTGGACAGTCTTTGGTTCTCATGTACCTCCTACTTCATATCCAACTCAGCTCCTCCTCTTCGCCTGTTTCCAGACCCAGAGAAGACCACTCGTTACCCTGAAGAGGCGCATGGAGTAAGAGCAGAGAGATGGATGGGGTCTGCCCTTCGGCTTCCCTCCTATTTTCAAGGTTGCCTGTGACTTTTGTAACTGACATCAGGACACATGCTGGGTTTGCCAGGTAGTTTTACTTTGTTGATTTTGACAGTTAAGTGTCCTTGAGGCCGGATTCCTGGTGGCCTTTGCTTATGTACCAAGTTGCTTGTTATCTGCACCAGCCCTGTGTGCTCAGACACACTCAGTATGCTAAGAATTGAAGGAGAGTACTACAGGGGGCAAGAGCACTTCATATTGACTCTCTCAGTAACTTTCAAATGTTTTAGGCCATGACCTTGGTAAGAAAAATATTTTAAAAATGAAGCAGTGCATGTCACAACATGATTCGAGGCACACCAATGCATATCTACATACCCACACGTAGTAATATGGACACATATGTCTACATAAAACTGAAATGAGTTTTGAGCAACTGTGTTTGTCTCTGTGACTCATGATGAAGCTTGATATTTTTCTTTTTTCTTTTTCCTTTTCTTGTCTATTTTTTAAACTCACTGGGTTGTTTTCATGGTCCACATGCACAACCTCATTGAGTATCCACACATTATTTGCCTGTCACTGAACTGTCTTCTGCCTAGCAAGAGCTCCATGGGTAGTGCATCGTCTGGATGCCAGGGCTGGGCTTTTTATACATGAGTCTACTTAATCCTCCCAATAATCCTGTAAGGTGGGAGCTATTGATTTTGTTTTATTGCATAGGTAGAGAAATGGAGAATCAAATGATTAAAATCAGAGGTTAACCACTTTCTGAGTAAAATGACAACACTGAAACCCAGACAATCAGATTACAAAAAATTTTTCTATCACCAGTCCACTGCCTCTACTAGGCCTGCTGAGTCCCTGTGCAGAACCTCATGCCAAGGAGATGACAGAAGACAGCTACAGGTCTTTGCTGCTCCTCCCACGAAAGGTGGAGTCTAATTCCCTTCCTCTTAAATCCTGGTTATTTCCATGATCTGCACAACCAACATAGGACTATGAAGTTAGATCAGAAGAAGACTTGAAGCTCTGCCTGTGTCTCCTGGACCCTCTCTTGGTGTCTCGAGCCACAAAAGTCCAACTACTTAGAAACACTATGCTGAAGACACCACATGAGGTTCTTCTGGTCCACAATTGAATATAATCTCCAACCACCTCCAGCAATGAGAAGACATGGAAATGAAGCTGTATTGGCTAAACCAGACTAACTCATGTGGAGCAGAAGACACTCCCAGCTGAGCCCTGCCCTCATTCCTGATCCACACAATGGTGAGGTATAATAAACCGGTATGGTCTCCAGTCATTAAGTTTTGATATTTTTATATGCAATGAAAGACAGCCTGAACATGAACCTCAGGCACTCCTAGCCCCTAGAAGCCACCTTGTCTCTTTACAACTCAAGATGGATTCTGCTATAAACACATTAGAGCCATGCCCACCATCTTATCTCCCCAATTCTGCTGCACAGTTTCCCTGCCTTCAGGCACAGACTCTCTATTCTATGAGCCATGAGGATGTGCTGGGGAAGTAGGAGAGGGTCCAGGGGGTCTTTCTGGCCCCCTCTCACACATGCTGACCTGCAGAGCTTTCATAAGGGCACAGCAGAGAGAAGGAAGCTGCCAATTGAGAGGGTAAATGTGCCGCATGGAAATCGTCATAAATAATGGAAAAGCATTTTCTTGCATTTTTACATGACTCCCAAGGCACCCCCACTGACTGATGGTGGAGGGAGGAAAACAGCCCTGAAATCAAAAAGCTTTTCTTCTTGAGAGGAGGCTTTGTAACACTCAGGCCCAACACCACACAATGAAGGAAAAATGAAATCCCACACATCCCAGAGGAGGAGAATGTACTACAGAGGCTGGAGTCACAGCAGGGGAAGGTAGAGCAAAAAGAGGGTCTGGGGAGATCAAGGAAGGGAGTGGGGGAAGGATAAGAGAGGAGTGAGGAAGGGGGATGGGAAAGGCCTGTTTGTTAATATTTACTCAAATTAATAAGATGTTGAACAACAGCCTCTACATAAAAACCACAGTTAAAATTAGTAAGTAGTTCATCCTGGCCTAACAATATGGAATAATTAATTTCTACACTCATGTGCTTTTTTTCATAAACAGTAATTAAAGAGAAATATTATATAGCTGCACCTGTTTTTCACTCTCGGCTTACCACAGTGAGTAAACCCAATCTTTTATTGATGAGAAGAGACTCACGCTGGAAAGCTGTGGGAAGAGCATCAAAACCCCTCCAGCCTTCCCTTGAGACGTGTAAGAAATCTCAAATTATTAAACCATATGGAGGATGTTATGTGGGCGGCTGTTCCCAGTGCCGGCCCAAGCCCATTTTCCTCTGACTCAGGTCCTCTTAAGGGTTCGGAGCTGTTAGAGCAGTCAGGCCCCTGTGCCTGGAGTAAGGAGAGCCCTGTGAAATGGCTCAAGGATGGACAGGCACAGATTTCTGCCTTCTGACTGGGCTGAAATTCTCTGCCCCCAAGTGAGAGTGTTAGAAGGCCCAGAGAGAAGAAGGAGCAGTTCAAGTTTAAGGGCACCAAGGCCCCTCTGGTGGTCAGACATTAGCCATCCGCAGCCAGCTTACCCCACCTGGGATCAAGGGCTTCAGCCTGGCTGGAGAGGTAAAGCCAGGGCAGGCAGAGGCAGGAGAGCTAATATTTGCACAGTGCTTTACAGTTTGCTCTTTACACTCTCTTACGCATTATGCAAAGTTATTCTGTTCTCCAGCTAACTCCCAGCAGGGATCCTGCCACAGCTGCCGCCTGGAAATTCTGGTTTCTACATCAGGTCTCTGAGGCCACTCTGGAGTCAGGACACCTTGGTGAGGATGCCTGGTCCCTGCCCACCTGATTTCCTTTGCTGATGCTCCCTCTCCACTTACAAAAGCTGCTCATTGGCTGGTGAGTCCTTGAACTCCTGGGAAGAGGCCGTATGTCAAAATAACGTGAGCAACCTCTCATTCTCCACTCAGGCAGGGACACAGAGGCAAGTTTGCGCCAGGGGTGCTTGGATTTAAATATAATAATAATAATAATAATAATAATAATAATAATAAATATATATATATATGTATATATTTTTTTACATCACTGTTCATTTTTGTACAATGTTTGATTATTTGATTTCTCATTCTTACTAGGGCACCAGGAGCATCCTTCCCCTTCTCATGTCCTCCCAGACCCTAGTCCCTGCTTCCTGGAATTTCCCTCCAAGCAGCCATGCCAGGAAGGATTACAGAAGAGGCCAGGTTATTAGCCCCTGTGGGTGTATTACTTATGGGGACTTGACAGAGGTTGGAGAGGGAAGAACCAGGTTCCTGGAACCCTAGGGGTGACAGCTAAAGTTATCCACTTACCTGCATTCTTTTTCTTCAGGGTGCTATCCTTTGTAGCACCATCTCTCCCAAACTCCATGGAGTCTCACGCTCTCTCCTTAGTTTTCTATGATCTTCACCTGACTTAATTGGCTCAATTCCCTGATGTTCTTTCCCTCCAATAGTTACCTGCAGTAGGAGGCAAATCACAGCCCCTTAAAGATCCATATCTCATCTCTAGAACCTGTAACTGTCACAGGGCAAAGAGGAATTAAGGCTGTCAGTGAGCTGAATTTAAAATAGGAATATTATTCCAGATGATATGGGTGTACCTAATGCAATCACAAAGGTCCTTATAAGGAGACAAGGGAATTGGAAGAGAGAACCAGAGATATGGTGGGGTGAGAAAGACCTAGACCACTGCTACTGGTTTTGAAAAGGGTGCATAGGGTCTGAGCCACAAGTCAAGGAATGCAAGCGGTCCCTACAAGATTAAAAAGGCAAGGATTCTCCCCTTGATTCTACAGAAAAGTCCTGCTGTTATCTTAATTTTAGCCCAATGATATTTTAACCTACAGAAATGTGATGTAATCAATCAGAGGTCATTTGTTACAGCAGCAATAGGAAACTAGTACCCACTTAGATCAGTTCTTCCCACCCCATACCACCACTGCCATGGCTACTCCCATAAAGTCAAATTTATCATTTGCAACTCACAAAGAACTTCTCTTATGTAGTTTTCTAGACCTGGGTCTCTTCCCTACCTGTCCCTCCCCAGAGGCGACTGGCTGTGGATGCAAGTCTCTGGGATTCCAGCACCTTGGTTACCATACCTGGCCCCAAGGAGCTTAGTGTGATGGGAAGCACATCAGTGGGGTCCTCTGGAGCAGGTTCAAGTGATTAAGTCTATACAGTCTCTTTTTACAGCTATTTTTTTCACCAGACACCTAGGTTAAGCTGGTTACCTTATACCAGGATCACATACACATCCTCAATATACCAGGAGCCAGGGCAGGGGGTGTGGTCCCCATTTGGGTCTTGCAGGGTAGTTGGAACTCACTGGGGCCAGCCAGTGGCAATCACCGAAGCATTTCCCCTCAACCTGCCCAGTTCTGCAGACCAGGTTTCCTGGTCTTCACAAAAGATGGTGGGGCTCAGAAGACTAAGGAGAAAAATCGGGCCCATCCACTGAAGGGCACCATAGTCTCAGGGGCACGCTGCTGCCCTCGGGGGACAGCCCAGGCAATGCAGGCTGTGGTGTGTGATGAGGAGTGAGGGCTGTTCCATGTCTCCCTTTCTCCTACCTCTGGAGCCCACAAGGAACAGCCAGGAGGGGCTACTGCTCCGCAGTGTCTTGGGCAGCTGGGTGACTAATCCTTGTCGTACTGTACACCAAGGAAACAAGGCAAGCTGGAAATCTGGAAGAGATCAGGCCAGGCTGGGGCTCCTGGGCTATACACCTGGGTTGTACTAGGCAGGCCCGTTGGGTAACAAGAGCAGGCAGGGTCACAAGACACAACCCAGGAAACGAGTGCTTGGCAAGTCCAAAGGACTGAAGTAGACTCAGGAAAGGGCCAAGGAGTGAGCATGGATGGAAAGGAGAGAGTGCTAGGGGCTGGCTGTGAGAGCTTGGGCAGTGAGCCACATTAAGCCTTTGCTTTGTGAGTGAGACCCTCTCCCCTACGGCTGTTCAGCATGTGCCCAAATACAACTTCAACCTGTTGGGAGAGAATGCGGGTGACCACGAGGAGCACCTGCACATGGCTGCACCAGGCTCGGTCAATGACTCAGCTCTTGAACCTAATTGACTTTGACTGGTTCACCCACCTCTAGCCACAGAACTGATACACTTTGAATTTTTTGCCACTATAAGCACTCAATCATGGCTGGTGGGAGCAATTTGGCAAAATGTATTAATAATCTCGAGAATATTCAAGGTTTTGACCTGAGAATGTCCTCCTGGGAGTCCAACCCAAGGGTGTCCTCACAGATGTGGCTAGACTTTGCTTCAAGAAGTTCATCACAGCATAACTTAGAAAACAACTGACGAATTGCTTATCTGTTCAATAAAAGAAAAGTTTGTGTATGGAAAAACCCCTCTGTGAAATATTATGCCATTGAAAGTGATTACAAAGACATTGGGTTGGAGAGGAGGACAAAAGTGTCTATGACATAAAATTGCATATACAGAATGATTGAAAGTGTGTAGATTTAAAAAAATACCAAAATTGAGAAATTTGGGTGTTTGCTACTTTTTTGTTATTTTTTTCTACATTTTCTAACATTTTCACAATGACTACATACTACTTTTAGAATCAGAAGAAGGGACAGCATTGGTGCTTTCTTTGGACCCTAAAAAAGTCCGTCGCCTGAAACCCATGTCCCTCATTAACGGGGTTGAGGCTTACAAAGCCAGCTCCAAGTGATCCCTGTCGGTCTTGCCTAGCACAACCCAGTAGGAAAGTTGTCTGTTTGGCTCTAATCCCAAATCCCAATAAAAACACTGCAGCTGCTTTTCTTCCAAATTCTGCAGAAGAAAAACCTTCCCTGTGCTTTCGATTCTCTTCTGAAGAGCCAAGCTCTCTTTTCATGCAAATACTAAATAAATTCTAATGGATCCAGATTGTTACTGATTTAATCCAAGATTGGGGTACTATAGGCACCATCATCTGAGTCCTCAAACTCTGAGTTCAGGGACACACAAAACTCTACAAAAGGGTGGACATATATCCAGTTCAGTCTTGATAATTCTCTCCTTCAGAAAGGAAAAGCTAGTTTAGCCTGCCTTAAACAATAAGGAGAATTTATTCTCTGGTTGAAACAAAATGTCCAGAGATATACAGGCTTTGGGAACAGTTTGATCCAGCAGTTCATGGTGGAATCTGGGCCCTGGTATTATTTTCTCTGCATTTCCTTGGGTCAGTGTTGTCCTCAGGTGTCTGGCTTCCTTTGGGGCTGCCATCCAGGTGGGCCAGGCTGTTTCCACAGTGCTTTATTCAGAAGAACAAAGGGTGTTGTCATCCCAACCTCCCCAGTAAGAATACTGAGAGTTGCTTTGATTGGGCTGACTCAGGTACTCACTCCAGAACTGTGATCAGAGGGAAAAAGGCATTGTGTCTCTTAGGTAGGTCAAGTGCCCAAGCTGGAGCTACAGGTGGAGGTAGTTTCTCCAGAACCACATGGAACCCCAAACAGAAATCAGGATCACTAGAAAGCATGAAATAAATGCTGGGGAGGTTGTCACAAATGTATACTGTGGGAAACCTGTTCTTTGACTTTTGGGAGGATATATAAAGAGTTGTTTTGCAAATGCTAAGTACAGGAACATTTACAGATGTTCAACTTTAGTACTTTATTCAGCAAACATTTACCATTCATTTACAAATCTAGTTAAATAAAATATTTTGATGTTTCATTGTTTCTGGACTTCAAGGATATCTGTGTTCAAAGAAGAACATTAACTCAAAGTACTTCAGTGTCCCAGTGAAACAAAGATTAGAAACCTAATTATAGCTTTTTGAGTTTAATCAATAGAATAATGAAATCCATCCAAGAGGACAGACTTCTTTTTCCTGGCCTCACCAGCCTTTTCTTGCATGCTTTCCTTTGCCCCGAATGTCTTGCCCTATCCTTCTCTGCTAAAAATTCCTACTCACACATCAACAGCCCTCTCACGCCATCTTCCATGGGGCACCTTTGAGACCCCCTTTTCACTTAATAGAATCAGCGGTCTCTCCCCTGGGCTCCCACTGCACACTCCTCATTTCCTGGTGGGGCGCTGTGTTCCTATGTGCTATGCTCTCTGTGGAACATGGTAACCTCGGGGGACGGGGGCTGGGTGAGGAAGGAGTGTGGGAGAACAGAGCTCACCAAAGTCTCAGCAGCCATGATGGCCAAAGGATATTTAGCCTCAGCTTTCATTCTACCACAGAGAGCGCTCTCTGGTGAAAGGCATTGTGGAGAATTGCAGGAAAGGGAGCTGTGTTCCGCATGCAAATGGACATGCACTAAAAGGAAGGTAACAAGTAAGAGACTCAAGGCAAAGGGAGGGGACACTTGAGGACTCCCTGGAGACTGGAAGCAGGCACTGGGGTCTCCATGCACATGTGCCAAGATTCCTGGGCGGTGGTCCTTCCCATCTTAAAGGGTCATATACAGGATTGTAAGGAGAAGGAAGGATTGGACATCTGACATCTGGGTTATAATTTGGTTAAAAAGGAACTGTGTACTCTTCAAAAAAAAAAAAAACCTCCTCCATTCCCAACCTCTAAGAAATTTCCTACCATTCAGGGGGCATCAGCATTTTTTTTTCTTTTACAGAATCATGCTTTGCTAAAAAAAAATTTTAAAAGTCCACATTAGAACTGCCCCACCACCACCATCAGCACTTTCTAAGGTGGTACAGTCTTCACTTGGGCTAAAGGCTGCCCCCCACTGCCAGGCTGATCCTCCCACCCCCACCCCACTCCTGCGGAAGCAGCCCAGGCCACCGCCCGTGCCACCTTCCAGCCCAGGGCACGGAGCCCCCTCATCCCTCAGATCAGGGATTGGCAGGTCACCACCTGTGGGTCAGATCCATCATACCACCTGCTTTTTTTACAACCATGGAAATGGTTTTTATATTTTTAAATGGTTGGGGGGGGAATCAAAAGCAGAATGATATTTCATGACATGTGAAAATTATATGAAATTAAAATTTCAGCATCCATAAAGGAGCCAGTGAAGTTTTCTTGGAACACAGCCACGCGCACTCGCTCACATCTTTATCTGCCACCGCTCTCGTACTGCAGTGGCGGGGCCCAGCAGTCGCAGCAGACATGGAGCTGAAAATATGCACTGTCTGACCCACCGCAGAAAATGTAGATCTAGCCCCTGCTTGAGATCTTTAAACTTGGCTCTGTTCTGAGGAGTCAGGCCACGTCAGCGACCTTTTGCTCTCTCTGATCCCGCTAGGGCAACCTGGCTGTGCAAGGCAAACAGAAGAGGCCTGCTGGCATCTTTTTCCCACACTCACCTTCGCCACGGTTTCTGCCTATCCTAGGACCAGGCTAAGACACTCTTGCCAAGCCGCCCACAAAGGGCAGAAAGTCCAGAAACTGGTTCACTCATGTGCCCAGGCCCCACCCACCCTGGCCCAGTGCTGCCCATCATCCTCCACTCTTAGGAAGCAGGTAACTGTCCTCGCTCTGCCCTCCCCAGGGACAAGGGCTCAGCCCTACTGGCGTGCCCCACACAGCTCCTGGTCACCAGCCATACCTGCCCGCCAAAGGAAACTCTGGAAAACTGATTTGAAATTGAAAAATGCTGATGAAATCACCCCATTTCTGACTGAATGCTTTTCTTTCTTACAGAATAAGACCTGAAGTTGAAATTGCTAATCAAATATGAAAGTTCGCTTTGAAGGTTCAAATAAGGAGAAGAAATGGCATAAAGTGTGCTCTTTGGAGATAATCAAGCCTGAAGACTTCCTCAGCCCTGCCGTTTGGATTCCGAGGAAGGCCCTTGTTGAACAGTACCCTGGAGAGTGTATGGCTGGGCCGAGATTTGAAGCAGTATCCAAAGCTGGCAGCATCCCAGTGGGTCAGGCTCTGTGGGATGTTCTCAGGCCTCGGGGGCTATGCAGCTCTGGAGTGGTCCCAGGATTCCTTCAAGAGGAGCCTGGGGTGGGGTGGGTGTGGGCAGACCCAGTATGAGCCCCGTTTTCAGCTTTGCACATGTGGGAAAGGGGCCCCCTTTCTGAGTCTGGGGTTCTTCCTCCAGGGAAAGAGAATGTCCACAGCACACATGGGAGGAATGTGGGGGTGAGGTCGATGACACCATGCTTCTGAGCAAACAGATCTTGACCAAAATTGAAACAGCAGGGAAGGAAGCATCTTGCGTCCCCTGAGAACTCAAGCCCTCTGGAAATCGAAAAGTAAACTTTGTGTTTTCTTAGCACCTTTGCTTAAAATTCAGGAAGACCATCTGCTGTGCTTCCCCCAACACACACTAACAACCACCACAACAAACAATATCCACACTGCGATGTGTGCAGGGCCTCACCTGAGCAGGCAAGTGCTCCGCGGCTTGCTCTGTCGGATCCTCGCCGTAACAGTGGGAGGCTGGTATTCGTGCTGTGTTTCCCCCACTTGACAAATGCAGACTGTAGATATACCCACGGGAAGGCGACTGAGCTAGCAAAGGGTGACTGCAGACTCAGAGCCCAGACAATGCAGTGCAGAGTCACAACCTAAACCACCTTGCTGTCTTTCTTCAGTACATAGAGGTTAAACAAATGAAAGGGCAGATGAGTGGAGAGATGAGTGAGTGAGTGAATGAATGAATGAATGAATGAGTACATATGCCTTGCATCCAAACTGCCCAGGTTAAATGCATATGCAGAGTTTAGGGAAGCAACCTACGAAGGTAGATTTGGAGCCCCAGCAGGCAAGAGGTGCTTCTGCCTCCTGTGTCCATCCAATGTGTATACTGGACACGATTTTTTAGGCAAGTACTTGAAAGCAAAAGCCAAGGCACCATAGAAAGGTCAGAGGGTGAGGGTTAGCACGGGGCTTCTGAGCAGCCTTGGAAAGTGGCTCTTGCTCACAAGCATCAACTCAGCCCCCAGCACATTCAATTCTCTCCCACTACTGCTTCACACCACCCTTACTCAGTGGACCCTAGAGGAAAAGGCAAAGGAAAATATTTTTCGGTGGTTCCTATGTAGACAAAAGAGCAATCTCAGGCCCCTTGGGGCCTCCCCAGTGGCCCAGATCCATCAGGCTGCTTGGAATTCAACTTGCCTGTGACTGCTGCTGTGAATGTCCCATGGCTTTCTGGGGGCAGCTGGAAACCAGCTGCAGGTTGGCAGGTGCTTCCCCAGTTCAATAATGTGGGGATACAGAAGCAGCATGTTTGACTGGGCATTGTTTGTGCCACACACTCCGGAAGAAGCAGCCTCACCTATGATGAGGTCAGTTTTGCAGGAGTTGGGTTTTGCGTCTGGGCAGGGATATATCCATTCTGACCACACTGACCAGATCATGGAACCCTGTCCTCCTTGAGTCTCAGGGGAGAAAGGAATGATGGAAGGAAATATTTTATTGATCATATACTATGATCCAGGCACTGAATGAGCATTTCATAACTGAACTCAGATTTGGGGCCAGAAAGACATGTCTGAGTTCCAGTTTGAGAAAGAACTGGTTTTGCGATCTTGGGCAAGTTTCAAACCATTCACATTAGTTATCTTCTACTGGCTTTCAAACTTCCTCAAAACTTAAAGGCTTAAACTAATAGCTTACTTCATGCACCTCCAACTAGGGAAGGGTGCCATGGAGACAGCTCATCTCTGCTCCACGCGAATGAGGGGTAGAGAACCGACTTTCAAAAACAAGGCATGGCTTAGGTGCTGGCGGTGGTTGCTGCTAATGACCCAGTGAGCAGGAGCTCAGCTGCGAGTGAGGGGCCCAAGTGCCTGTCCCTGTGGCCTCCGTGTGAGCCACTTGGGCTTTCTCTTGGCAAAATGTGAACAGCCCAGGAGGGAAGGAGCACACCACACCTCCAGGATACAGCCTTGAGGGTCATACAGCATCACTTCTGCTGTCGTCTATCAGATGAGGCGACCACAGAGATGGATTTGTAGAGTGGACCTGATCTAATTAGGCAAGCACTTTAAAGGAGTTTTAAGGAAAAAAAGTGCCTCTCTCTTGCTCCCCCCCCCCTCTATTCCATTACTCTATTTTTTATACCATAGATGAAGTTATCCCTGGTCAGAAATGTGACCAAAGTGATGAGCCAGCCAATGACAAGTAACAGGGCTGGAAGGACAGATGGATGTGCCCCCTCTGCAGCCGTCCTTCAAGCTTCTAGCTTCTGACAGGATCTCCTCCTCCCTTTTGTTTCCCCAGCCCGAAGGGATGTCCATGCTTCTTGCAGGTGCCAGTCTCTGGGCCATCTCCACATCCTTCTTTCTTTGCTCCTTCCTTCTTCCCAAATCCAAATTTCTACACCAACCCCCCTCCCAAGTTAGCCTAAGGGAATCTCAGGTCCTTGCAAGTCAAGTCTTTGACCTTAATGGAGAAGTTTTGTGACTTGATTAATGTACATAATATATATCTAATACATATGTTATATAATACATATTCTATATGTTAATATTATATACTATGTAATATTGCATAAATAATTTATATTATATTATATAATCTATTACATAATATATAATATGTATTATATATGTATATATAATAGACATGTATATTTTATAAAATAGATGCAGGGAGATCTACATCCAGGCCAACTCCTTCCAAGATCAGCACTTTCCCCACTGCACCCTCCTGGTATTGGAAATCAGAAAGACGTTTCTAGAATTGAGGAAAAAACATGCTCAGGGCCACTTCCCTTGCACTGTGTACACTGATCTGCTTCCCTTGAGCCAGCACTAGATTAACTCCTTGCTGCCTGAATTACCTACTGCAATTACCTACCCTTTAGCAAAACACCCGGAGACTAGGCTCTTGTCCAAACTCCTCTCACATCCCAGTCTGCAATTTCCTCTGAACAAAGTGATTGCACTACCCTTTTACCCAGGAAGATTAGTCTTCTCAGCCCAGTGACAGGAGCCAAATGGGAGGTGAAGCGTTCTGCCTCCTCTCCGCCATCTGTTAACATAACCCGAGGCCACCCGCAGGTCTGCGCGGTCCCTGCTCGGCTGGCTCTGCACAGGGCTGCCAGCGCCTTGATTGCTTTTCTCTCTGTGTGTGCACTCAGAGTGCACCCGGTATCCCCACTTCCTTCTCCTGCTACTTCAGAGGAAGCATCCAGTGTGATGCGCCTCTGAGGGCTGAGCACACTTCCGGAGGGCCGCAGGGATAGAGACACCAGAATCAGCCTTGGAGGCCTTTTCTGCACTTGCAAGCCACTGTTTCTTACTACTATGTGGGCTTCCATTCCCATGTTACTCTCAGTCTGGGGCATCATGAATACAGGGCCCAATGGGACTGGGTTGAATTCAGCAAGATGACCCTTTATTATTGCAGAAATAGAACCTGAAAAATTCAACACTCCTCTCCATGAAAACTCAGGAGGGACCCAAATTCCATCATGGGGCTGGGGGTTGGGGGCAATGTCCAGGGCAGAAACTTCTCTTTGGATTGGTATAGAAGATGGGGCGAAGAGACCACATGACCCACTTCTGCCCGTGACACCTGCACCATCTTACTTATGCATTTCCTGATAAAGGTGAAAGGGACAGCATTGTCCTGGGCAATTACTTCTTTTCAAATCATTTTACACCACTGATATGACAAGAGCCAAGAGAGTCAGGAAATTCAATCCCTTCTGATGTCTGCACAGAAGATTAAACACCTCAAAGAAATTAGGAAAGTGTCTTCATATAACAGTGACTTAAAGACATTGCCATTCAGTATGCTAATGAAAAATCTATTGATGTCTGGCATTTATCAAGTGTCAAAAATTAAAGTTAGCTGTCTGTGATTTTAATTAGTGTTAACCTAGTTAAGTCAGCAAGTCGCTGCTCTGGTTAGGCAGATACCTCATCAACGTCTCTCTCATTGGCTAACTTGCAATGAAAGGAGCAGGCAACATGGGAGAACTCTGTGAGAAGGTGGTGTTTGAGCTGGACTTTAAAGGAGCCTGAGCATTCAAAGCTCGCCCCCAGGAGAATGAACAGCACGTGCAAAGGGGTAGAGACTTCAAAGAAGGAACATTCCCCGAATAGCACGTAGGCCAGTACGAGGAGGAGATGAGCAGGAGAGACAGATAGGAACCCACTTGTGCAGGGTCTCAAATCTAGGGCAAAAATCATCCTGTCAAAAGGGGAGTGATTCAAAGCTTTGGAGCAAAATGTGACTTGACAATATTGAATTGTTTGATAGAGAGCTCAGGGAGCTGTGTAGTGTGTGGAATGAAGGGTGGAAGGCTGCATGGAAGGACTTGGGAGGGAGTTTATGAGCTCCCTGCATGTTTTGCATTTTTGCTCAAAACATCATAAGGTCAGGGAGAGGTAAGTGAACAAGAGGTGATCAAGTATGGTCGGATCACTAGATCACTGAAGTATAATTGAAGGGAGGGGTCTGAGAACAGTTGACAGGGTCTATGATTTTTGTGATCTCGAGTCCAGAGCAGGAAAGAGTGATCCTAAAGGAGACCAGGCCGTGGAAGCAAGTGTCCCCTCTTCACAGAGCTTGCCAACCCCACTCTAGAGGATGACACCGCCATGCCATTAGGACACTCATGCTGTCCTATGGCTGAGCTAAGGCCACCAGCCAACAGCCATAGAGGGTGCCATCTTAGGGGCCACCAGCCCCAGCCCACCTTTAGGTGTCTACTGCCCCAGCCAACTTCTTCACTGAACCCCAATGAGAGACCCTGAACCGCCACCCAACTAAGCTGCTCCCGAATTCCTATCCCACAGACACGATGAGAAAACAGATGGTTGTTGTTTTAAGCTGCTTAATTTGGGGCCATAGATGACAACACACCCTGGATTCAAATCCAAGTGCCATTATGCACAGATTTAATAATTTTAAACCTTCCTCATTTTAAAACAAAGATAACAGATAATATGGAACACATTCCAGGCGCACATAAGGATTATATGAGATGGAATATTCATAAAGTATCCATCTGTCACCTGCCAGGTATTGCTGATGGTCAAAAAAAAAAAAAAAGCTCTCTGAGTATGACCACAGTAAATAATTACGAAATGCAGCTAATTTTTGGCACCTCGTTTGGTCTGAAAAACCCATGAGTGCAGCTTTGGCAGTGTAGACTGGACTGGACATTAAAGGTGCCACAGTTGCCAGGGTCTGTGTCTGACTCCAGGCTGCCCGTGGCTTCCCTGAGGTCCTAGGAAAGGTCACAGAAGCGGATAGCTCGGGGGCTATGTTGACTTCACAGAGACCACCACCGTTACGAAAAACAAAACAACCACCATCCTATAAGCAAATGGGAGAAGCATCTACTTGGGATTTCATCTAGTAGTCTTATCTTCCTGTTGTGGTCTCTTGGGAGCCTCTATCCACAAGCTCTGGGACAGGGATGAGGACACATCCAACATCTTGGCTCCAACCCTCCCAAATGACCAAGAAGCACTGATGTTACTTAAATCCTAAGAATACAATCTAGTAGGCAAAAGAGCTTGGAAGATGCCAGCAGGTAGTGAATCAATCCTCACAAAAATTATACTCATGGTGTGATCCTGTAAAAAAAAAATTAAAGGCGATAAGACTACATAAATTTTTTAAATGTGTGTTTATGTATGTGAATACATAGAAAATAGTCTATACCAAACAGATAATAGAATCTACTGCTAGAGAGGACACTGAATGGAGCAACGAAACCTATATTGTTTGAATTTTTACCACGAGAATAAATGAATGTATTACACCAATGCATTACTTATGCAATTAAAATAAATTTAAAATAATTTCTTGCGATTTAAACAAAGGTATTAAGGCCACTAATTTACCCACCTCTGCCCAAATGTACCAAAATGAAGCTTATTTCTTTCTTGATCAGTGTATCAACTGATCTGATCTTCCTCACCATCCTGCACCCCTCCAGCTGACTGACGGATGGGAGCACAGTGGAAAGAGCCACACGCTAGACTCTCCAATCAGCAGTATCTGGGCCTCTGACAGTTGATGGTTTCTGCTGAGAAACTCAGTCTCTTTCTGAGATAATCTTTCTCAGATTTCTCCCATTTGCCTCTGCTTCTCTCTGAGAGGTGTCTGATTTGGGGGCTTCTGCCCCCTCATGGCTGAGAAGAAGAGGGAACTTTGAATCTAATAGGATCTTTCAGGTCATCTTGGTCTTTGTCTCAATGGCCAGCCACTATCTGGTCTTTGGGGGAGTCCTGCTGTACCCCCCCTGGAGCCCAGTGTCCCCACCACAAGCATGCTATAGGACTGCCTCCTCGCTCATCATTGGCATGTCCTGTACATCCCAGAACTTGATTCCCTGCATGGCACAGGCCTTGGAGACCAGGGGTGCCACCTGGAGCTCATCCATCAGGCCTCACCTTAGCCAAGGTGGTCCCCCCACGTCCGTTCCCTGGTGCCCTGTCTCCAGCCAGCAGCCAGACCCTCCTTCAGATCCAGAGCTCCAGTCTGGCTGTGCCCAGGGGGCTGCCAATACTTACCATTTGTTCAAGCTCCTGGCACTCTGTGGGTCTTTCTTCAGCATCACTACGGTGGCGGTACATGTGATTGGGAGCAGAGGTGGGAAACACGAGGACCCTGACATTTAATCTCCCGGATCGTCCTCCATCTCTTTCTTGTCTAGTCTCCTCCAGGAGAAAGTGATGAGCCTGAGCTTCCTTCCTCTTCACCGAGTCTCCATCCTCCCAGGGCATTCAGCCTTAATGCAGAAGGATCTCCTGTTACGGGCTAAATCATGTCCCACAAAATTTCTATGTTGAAGCCCCTAACTTCCCAGCACCTACATTTGGAGATAGGGCCTTTAAAGAGGTACTGAGTTAAGAGAAATTATTAGGGTTGACCTTACTCCAACTAACTGATGTCTTTAGAAAAAAATAGGACGCACAAACACACACAGCACACACACACACACAGAGGGAAGCTCACGTGAAGACGTTGGGTGAAGTCTGCCATCTACAAACCAAGAAAAATGGCCTAAGTAGACCGAACCCTGATGACACCTTGATCTTGAACTTTAAGCTTCCAGAATTGTGTGAAAATAAGTTTCTGTTGTTTAGATGCCCTGTCTGTGGTATTTTATCATGACAGTCCAGGCAAACTAACACACCTTCTATACTACCAAGGAGACTCCATGAGCTGGGCCACAAGGCCTGGTTCTCTTCATATGTGAACTCCAGGACAACCCAAATTAGGGATTACTGAGGACAAAACACAACAGTTAATAATAAAAAATACTGTTCCGATGATACAGATTCTAGAATGGAATGAATCATCCACTTGGGAGGCTAAGGGCTACATCCCTAACCTGCAGAGACCTGCTTGTATTATTGGAACATGGACAAATAGAAGCTCACAGCAAATTGAATGGCGAAGAGGAGAAAGTGCTTAGAATGTCAGTACAGCCACTGAGAATGCTCTGAGGGTAGCTATCATCTTTCCTCTGTAACTAGGTCCTTTTTGGACCAATCTATGTATGTGTATATGTGTGTGTGTGTGTGTGTGTGTGTGTACTAGATTAGATATATGTTATATATATTAGATATGTATATATAGGATATATATTAATTAATATATCTATTTATAGATCAGATATCAATATATAACTTTCATGTTCCTTAAAGGTCAAAGTGACACCCCCCCAAAATAAAACCTACATGGACAAAAACCTACATGGACTGATACAAGGGAGTGGGGGGTTGAACAGCAGTTTCTAATGAAGTGAGTAGTGACCCCCAAAACCTCTCCAGTGAGCTTTCCTAGCACGCATCAAGAATAGCCCAGCCTGGCTCGTCCTACTGAATGGCCGGCAGGGCTTTTCCTTCCCTTGGCCTTCCCAGTAGGTTTCTGCAATCAGAAAAACAGCTCTGCTTCTCAGCCCAGACAGCTTAAGGGGGTGTCTCACAAAAGAGGAGGGAAGCAGCTGCTGTCCAGACCCACTTGGACAATCCTTGTTCCCACCCCCACAAGATGGCCCCATTTTCATTCCATCTTTGACACCTGTCAGAGGGCACCACGCTGGCACCAATCCCAATCTACCTTGTACATTCAAAGCAGGTGGCCGAGGGCCCTGCCTGCTACACTTTGGAAGAGCAATAGAATCCCTTGTTGGAACCGAACAACAGCTGAATAGCAAGGAATCGTGCTGAATGTCTGCCGGTCTCCTGTACTCAGAAACCATCACAGTGGCTACAAAAAAAAACAGGTTAGGATCAACACTGAGGACCAGGACCCCTTGACCTCCCAGCCTGAGCCTCTTTTCGGGCTGCATTCAGGTCTCCTGGACCCCTGAGCAGCAATGGCAACAAAGCCAGCTTTGTTTGTTCAAGGGTGTGGTGACGGAGTGAATGGGATACAGCTGAGCAGCTGGGACCCTGCCTGTTGTAACGGAAGCTGTTTTAGTCAAAAGTAATTAATCTTTTCTTGAAGTGACAGGTGGTTGGAACAGTTCCTTTTACTTTCAGCAAACCCACATAAGGTACAAGAATCCCCATGCACAGAAGTAAGGAATTAATCAAATGCAACAATTGGGACCTAATTCCTTAGCTGCCAGGCAGGAATTAAGAAAAGAGGCTCAGGCTTTTTGAAGAATGTCTTTTATGGCTTCCAGAAAAATGTACCTCAAGTTGAGTCTATTACTTTCATTTGCAAGTGACAGAAAACTCAGAATAAACTCAATGAGACAAAAAAAGAAAAGTAATCGCCACGGACCTAAAGAATCTGTGCAAGCATCAGGCATGGGCTGATCCAGGGTTCAAATTATGTCACCAGCAACCTCTCTTTCACTGTGTGTGTGTGTGTGTGTGTGTGTGTGTGTATGTGTTCTTCTATGATAATTCCTTTCTTACTAGGTCTCTTCTCTAATTCTGATAAATGACAACTAGAAGCTCCTGGGGTCATAAACTTTTAGGTTCAAATGTAGTGAGCAAGAAGAAGCAGAAGACTTCTTTGTCCAGACATTCATACCAAAATCATGGTGGGCTCTCCAGTTGGACTAGCTCTGGTCAGGAGACAGCCATGCACCCATCACCAAGGCCCAAAGGGTGTAGTCTGCCAACTGGTATAAGTCTGGGTGGTGTGTCCTAGGCTGGCACAAGTTCAGATGGAGCCAGGGTCAATCCACAAACAGAACTGGAGCTATGATCAGGAGACTGAGGAGAGCGTATGGACACAAGAGGAAAACTGACATTATCCTTTGCAATTACTAGTTTTACTGAGCTTCAGCTGTGTGCAGCGCTCTGCAGGCTGTTTCTATTATCCTCTCAACACCACTATCCCTTTTTCACAGATGTCAGAACTGAGGTCATTGCCACTAAGTGGCTGCCCCATATCACCCGGCTCATGAGCAGTGAAAGCAGGATTTGAAACTGGGACTCCAGGCCTGTGCTTTTTTAATAATGACACCTACCCAGCAGTCTCCTAGAATTCCATCACGGAGATGGAGACCCCCAAACTGGGGTCCCTCAACGTGATCAGCCCTGTCCACGGTTCGCTCCAGACACCTGCATTTATATGACAACAAAATTTTTTGTTTGACTAATGAGTTTTGTGTGTTTTTTCTATCACTGGAAATGGAAAGTATCCTGATAGATTCAGCGATCACTCTTAGCACGATGGGTCTATTTGCAGAAGGACTTGCACACCGTCTCTGAGAACTGAGTTTCTATAAAGAGCAAACAATCCCTCTGTTTCTGGTGTCTCAACACAACCAGTTCTGGACATATCAGTAAGTTCAAACTCATCTTAAGAAATAAATATTTATTTTCCAAGTGTATCCCCTCCACCCCATCCCCAACTCCTTCCCACTAATCGCAGCAAAGACTCACTGTTGCTTTCATGCCTCTGCTGAATCAGGAAGCTTCTTATCTTATCTGAACCAGATACAGCCCCTCCAGGGAGTAATTGGGCATTACAGGCAAAACCTCTGCAGAGAGCACCCAAGCTGGCCGCCAAGCATCCATCTTCATGATGAGCTAAGGTCTCAGTGGAGAACCAGGGAAATCAATAGAGGAGCAGCGATAAGCTTCCAGGTGAGTGGTGGGGACAAATGACAGCTGGCAAGGCTGTTTGGAATGTCCAAAATTGAGGAGACCAAAGCTGAGTAGAGAAACTCTAACCCCGATTTCAGGAGTTCCGACTGCAGCTAAAACATCAGTGAGACATGTCCCTTCAGCTGTCAAAGCTTCTGGTTGCCCTCCCTGCTCAGCCTCCAGCACAGCTGCATTTGTAAGTGTCACAGGGAGGAGGCTGTACTTACACTATGCTCAGAGAGCTTCCCTCCTTCCAACTCATCAACTGCCTCCACCACCCTCACTCCATTATTTTCTCCCTTTTTGGCTAATGGCTTGAAGCCTGCTACAAATATCAACATTTTGGTTTTTCCTGCTCTCATCTAATCAGTGTCTAAACTGTGGTTCTCAACCTCAGCTGCACATGAGATCATCTGCAAGTTTTGCTTTGTTTTTTACACAAATATCTGGCAGGAGAGTTGCATTTTTTTTCTGTAACCCCTAGAAAGAAATACATTTAAATCATGGTGCAGAACACTCATGTTTAATATGAAAGAAAATAAAATACTCATGCTATGGGAGAGGTACTCTGATATTTTCTATACTACTCTATTTTTTTAATGATCGGGATCTGCTAAGAGCTCATGCGGATAAGAAAACACTTGTTTGAGATCTTAATTTGTGTCATTCTCTGCATTTTTTTCTCTTTCAGTTTCAGGTCCACAGTCTGGTTCTTTTGCAATTCCTTGCCTCAGGGACTTTTTTTTTGCCAGGCACAAAGCAGACACTGCCTACAGTCAAAGGATTTTCTAGACTTTTGTAAAAACCTAAGCTCTTTGATGAGATTATGATTGATATTCCTGAGGGAGGAAAAAAATGGCTTTGGAAGGTGGCAAGAGGTTCGTAGCTGATTTGCATCTAACTGGAAATAGGAAGCATGTTGGTGTCCTTGGCATGGCCAGGAACTGTATCACCACTTGCAAGAGGTGTCCTGGGAAGGTGTAAGACCCCAAGAATGAGAAGGAGGGGTGATTGCATGTCATCTCTGCAAGCTGGACTCTAAAAATTCTCACCCCCCCCAGAATGTCGAGGAATCAGAAAGTTACTGGACATCAAGTGGCCCCACTGGGAAACGAGGCTCCCGCAACAATTCCCTCAACAGCCTAGACCTAGCTTCCTGAGTTAGGGAGTTCAGGGCTCCCTTAGAGCCCTGAAATTTTCATGGAGCCCCCAAAATGGGAGGATGAGTTGTCAATTAATAATTAAGGTTGACTTTCCCACCGTCATGCCAGAACACGTCAGTCAGACTTAAGTTGTTTTAAATTAGAACTGAGAGATGTGATATTTCTTTTACTCCTATTTGTGAAATAAGGCTCATACCCACTATACCCTGATTCTACTTCACCCTTTCCCACCCTGCATCCTCCCCGCTCCATCCTGTCTGGTTCACAACAGACCAGATTCATGGCTCTCATTTTACAGACAGAAAGACAAGCCCCGCGGTGGGTAGAGGACTTGCTGCGGTCACTAGGCGCTGATAGGAGGGTTGGAGCTCCAAATGCAAAGCAATAGCCAGTGGGAGTCTAGCCTAGAGGGTAAGAGAAGAAACCTCAAAGGATAAGACCCTGTGGTGGGAAGCACCAGAGTGGGGCCTGCTCAGAGCTGTTCCCAGGCACCTCAAGCTGTCCAGGTGAAAGCAGCAGGTCAGAGCAGGTGGTCTGAGCGCCCCTGGGGGGGGGTGGGCAGAGGGACATGGAGTCGGCTGCCCTAGAATGGAGCCAGCTCTCCACTAGGACCTTGCCTAAATTTAGGATGTCTGGAAAAATACCTTTGTTTTGTCTCTGATCCAGGAGTCTCCTGTCTTCAGCTAGCATCCAGGAAGCTGTGGCAAACTGAAGGCCCGATCTCAGACCTTTCTGAGTTCTTGACAACCAGAAGCTTAAATTGGTTGCTATTGCTGGCAAATTAGATCCAGCTGTGGTGATTTCCAGGCCACCCTTTGCCCATATTATTGAAGCCAGATAGGAGTCTCTGCGTGGACATCTAACTCAGAACCTGACAGCATTTCTGCTCCCATATATGTCACTTCTTGGTAAGGTGCTGCTGGGAAAAGCTTACTCCCTGACTAAAGAAGTTAATAGCCTTGGGACCTCCCTGGTGGCGCAAGGGGTTAAGTCTCAGCACCGTGAAGCTATTCGCAGCCACTGTAGCACAAGTTCGATCCCCAGCCAGGCGCAACACATGGGGCAACAGACCTCTCCTGCCTCGCCTGCTGCTCCCCTAAGCAGTGTATTTCAGTAGATCTGCCTGTTCTGCTCGCCACTCTGGTGAATCTTCTCACCCCCCGCACCTCTGGCCTACACCCCAGCTCTTGTATGCATAAATAAATAAAATAAATCCTTAAAAAAAAAGAAAGAAATTGATAGCCCCTGACAGCTCAGATTCATAGTTACCTGTCTTCCCTGGTTAGATACTCAGTGTCTACCAAGTAGAAAGCCAGTGTCTATTTTGCAAATAATTAGAGAAGTTTAATTATTTGTCAGTCTTCCAAAATTTAAGAATAAACTCTGGACCTATAGAATGTAAGAATACATTCTAAAATGTAAGACTGACCCACTGTGATTTTTCCCATCAGGGTTTTTTCCTATGCACTGTAAGCTGTGTCCCACTTTGCCTTAGATATTTTAGGCATCGTGGGCTTTATTAGCTCGAAAGACCAAGTGACAAAATAGCTTGAACCACAGCCTCAAACAGCAGGAGGACTGTAGTAGACAGGACAATGCCTCTTCTCGACATGTCCACATTTTAATCCCCCAAACCTGACTTGTTACTTGCAATGCAGAGGAGAATTAAGCAGTTACCTTAATTTCATCTGTTCATTAGTTGGGAGATTATCCAGAGTGGCCCGGTATAATCAGAGAAAGAGAAAAGCAAAAGAGGAGTGTCTGAGTATACAGTGTGAGGAAGACTCTACTGGCCAGTGCGGGCTTTGAAGATTGAAAGGAACCACAAACCCAAGAACGTGGGAAGTTTCTAGAAGCTGGAAAATGGTGTGAAAATGGATTCTTCCTCAGAGCTTTCAGGAAGGAACAGGACCCTGCCACACCTTGGTTTTAGCCCAGAGAGCCCTGGGTAAGACGTCTGACCTACAGAGTTGTAAAGTAATAAACATATTGTTTTAAACCAAGTTTGTGGTAATTTGATATAGCAGCAAATGCAAAAACTTTTCCATGATCCAGGGTCTAGTCAAAGCTAGTTTTGTAGGGCAATTAACAGGACCAGTTGGGACAGTCACTGTGGGTGGGATGCCTCCAAACTCTGAAGAGACCCTCCCAGCCTCACTCCTGTGGATCCCACCTTCACAGGTCTGGTGAGACCGGAGGACTCACCTCCAACAATACCCATCAGCCCTGTGGCTACAGGAGAAAGAGATTCTTTCCGGAAAAGTCAGCTGATTTCCTATTCCTCATTGTCAGTTGATATAGATGCTCTTCTAACTTATGCCAAAAAAGGAATCTGCTGGAAGGATGTGGAGAGACTGATAGATAAATGCAGAGTAAAACTGTAAGGTTTGGGGAGAGAGGGGGGACAGGACAGGAGCTACTTCTGTCCCTTTGACAACAAATTCCTACACCTTTTGGATGATTTCTGTCACCTTCAACTCTCAGGGCTATTTTGAGGATCAAATGAGATGCTGAAGGAGCGGGAAGTGTTGGAGGAGGGGCAACACCCTGAACATGCTGCACTTCATTCTCTCCCTTCAGTGGGTGTGGATGTGGGAGCAGCCTTGGGTACGGACCTTGAGAATTCAGACTGCGGCACAGAGTTCACCTTTTCCTATCCCAACACACTCAGAGGTCCCTTCCCTGTGCCTATACCCCCCACACAGCCCTCACACCCCTACCGAGCCATGAAGCAGGCTTTGCTAAAACCCCAGACTTTGGAACTGTTGGTCAGAGAACTATTTATTCCCATCCAGCATTTCCCAAACTGGTGGAGCTGAAATTCACAGCAAGGCTGGGCAAAGGCCTCAAGGCAAGACTGGCTGCTAGCGCAGCTGTCAGATTGTCAGCAAGAGAAACTGAGGCAGGATATACTCCATGTGGGTCTTCAACTGTACTGCTCAACTGATTGCAGAGTAACTTCAATAAACCAGGCAGTCCTGTACTGCCTCTTTACCCAGATCATCTCTGAAAGGCTACAGCAACTGGTGAGATATAATGCGCAGATATTTAACCCTCAAAGTTTAAAATATTTACTTTCTGACCCTTTACAGAAAGCATTTGCTATCCCTGGCCTAAGTCAAAGAGGGACAGGAAGGGGTGGGCTCCCAGCCCTTCCTGGACACTGAGGCTCATTCCATGAAGAACTAGAAAAATAGTAAGATAATAGATGAGAAAGTTTCAAGATCACACGACCGTAGGTGGTGGAGCAGATGCTGGCACTGGAACCATCCCAACCCTGCCCTGGTGCTGGAGGGTGTCTGCCCTCTGTGGCCGGCACTGCTGCTTTGCACAATTCCCTTGTCAGTCTGTGGCTTTCTCAAATGCTCCCCCCTCTCCTGCGACTGAGCGCATCCCAGGACAGGTGCCAATCCCCAGCAGAGAAGTTTGCAGGCTGGTCATTAATTAGTGGGTACTTAACGTCTAAGAGTCATTAATGCCCCTGAAGTGGTTTGACAGCAATAAAGTACAAAACTCTGGCAAGACCAGCTTCCTCATCCAAAGCCTCCTCTCGCCTGCCATCTCGCTGACTGCCTAGCAGGTCATAGTTTTCTCCTCTTTGCCCTCTCCATCCACTGAGACTCACAACAGAATGAAACAAGTTCCTTTCTGTCCTCTGGCTTTTATCTTCTTGCCCGAGGCCATTCCCCACTGTCAAGGGCAAGTCTGATGATGATGGATCTTTACCATCTTTAAGTGTAAAATGGGCCTCAGGTTTAGGCTCAGCCATGATTCTGCCCCCAGGTTGAAACTCAACGTGCCTCCCCATTTTTGTGCAGCAGGAAGCTGACTAACTCCCCATTCTCACCGTGACTCCCTTAGATCGGCTAGTTGGAGAGGGTGGTGAAGAGAAGCTCAGAGCCACGAGACGAGCCTTCACAAGCTCACACCTCTCACCCACAGGACACCCCAGCATAGGAGAACCTTGCCCTCTGGCCCGATTTCCCCAGTCTTCACACTCTTACCGCTGAATTCCAGGGCTCTGCGCTAGGTAGCAAGGGAGCCAGAACCAGCCAGCACCTGGGCCCCAGGAACTGCCCCGCAGAGCACAAATCCACCGAAGCACACAGTGATCACAAGACAAAGCTAAAGGAATATTTTCAAAGCAAAGCTTTGATTGCTCAACACACTCAGGTCCTCACCACCTGGGCAAATCTTAGTGTTTGACATCACAGTGAAAATATCTTGCCCATATTTGTGTTTTTAGGAGAAATTTTCACAAGGTAAAAGTAACAAACATCTTTAAATGTGCAACCCCATGGTGTCTAGCACATTCGCAATGTTGTGCTAGCATCACTTCTATCTAATTCCAAAACTTTTCCATCACCCTCAAAAGAGTGTGCACTCCCCATTTTCTCCTCCCCTAGCCTCTGGTAAATGCTGCTTTCTGACTCTATGGATTTTCCTATTCTGGATACGTCATATGAATGGATTCACACAATATGTGTCTGACTTCTTTCACTTAATATATTTTGAGGTTCACCCACATTGTGCCATCAAACCTCTACTCCTGTGTTCACAGCAGCCAGAGAGAACAACACAGATGTCCATCAGCGGGTGAACAGTTAAAGTATGGTATATCCATAAGACGGAATATTACTCAGTCATAAAAATGAATGAATTTTCACAAGGACAGAGGGGAAAAGGAGGGGAGGGGAAATGGGGACCTATTTTTTAGTGGGAACAGAGTTTCTGTTGGGAAAGATGGAAAAGTTTTAGAGAAGTATGGTGGTGATGACTACAGGACCATGTAAATGGCCTTATACCACTGAACTGTATAAAAGTCATCAGGATGGCAAATTTTATGTTTTGTGTATTTTACCACAACTTAAATAAAGGGTGGGGAGCTTCACAAGTAAACTGCTCAAGGTTCCACAGCTGTCAAGTGGCAAGGTTGGGTCGGGCGTGAATCACTGGGAACAGCTTTGCGGTGGTCGGACAGCACAGCACTAGATGGGGGTTCTGGGGAGCAGATGGTGAGTCAGCACAATCTGAGACACTCACTGTCTCCTGCACTCACAGGTTCTTTGGGGCTCTAAAAACAAACAGGCAAGCCACATCCTTCTTACTCTCTGAATCATGGCGGGTGTCCGGTCAAGAGCTCCTCTACCGAAGATGCTCAGCCCCCTGGTCCCGGCCCAGCATCAGATTGGGAGCCCGAGCTACTCATTCAGGCAGATGTGCCAGGTGCCAAGAGGAGCCCAGGGTCCTCCCCACCTGTGGAGACTATACTGGCATGTGACTTGGAACCTACCAGAAAGTCAGCCAGGTCAGAGCAAGAACTTGAATGTTTGCTTATAGCTCTGTCCAAGAATCTCTCCACTTGCCGCTGGAAGATAATGAGTTCTGAGCCACACCAGAATCGGGCACTCTGCGGGTTTGACACAATCTGCTCTTTGAAGAAAAATCCATGCATATTAATCACCAGAAAGGAAAAAGAAAAACAAACCACCTTGGCTCATTCAGTAAATATTTATGGAGCTCTGTTATGTGCTAGACTCTTCTGGCATGGAAGAGAAAACAGAAGTAAACAGGAGAGCCAGTCCCTGGCCTCCAGGAGTTTGCCTTCTAGACGTGGAACCTGCTGATGGATAAACATAACAAGTCTGGGGGGAAAATGACATGAAGAACATCGGGAGGGCTGCTGCAGGAGGGCAACCTGGGAAGTGTCCTGGAAGAGGTGATGTTTGAATCAAAGCCTGAATGACACACAGGAGCCACCATAGACGTAGCTATAGGGTGAGCATTGGGGGCAGAAGGAAAAGCGAGGACGTGCACCCAGAGACAGCAATGTGCCTGCAAGGGAGCAGGTGTCTCCGGAGGTTACCAATGGCCCTGAGCTGAGCTTGGGTGTCTTGGCAGACGTAGAATCCTTTGCCATCACCTGGGCTTAGGGGCCCAGGTGAGATGGGAGCAGGGGCAGAGATGGAGGGCCTGAGACACTCTGGGCAAAGGGAAAGGGCTCTTCAATGGGAAGGGTGGAATGTAAAGATTTTGCAATAGACACACTGAGAAGACGACCCACTCCTTCCTTCCCTTTGCAGATGGGGTATTCTTCATGGGACAATGATCAGGTCCTAGAGATAATCATGAGGTCCCATCCTTTTCCCTCTTCCCCAACCTGAATCTTCTTCCCCCTAAAAAAACATGGGAGGCCCTTGTGCTGATGAGAGACTTATCTCATGGCCCAAGCTGATCAAGTTGACTATGTTTCCAGAGTTCCTCCCCATCCTCAAGTTCTGTGTCCCAGGACTATGCCGAGCTTCTGACCAACCCTGTCCAAGGCCTCAACTCCGTGATAAGCAAGAGCTGACAGAACATCAGCTTCCCTTCCCTTTTCTGCTCTGAAGACCTACAGCTTATATTTGTTGTCTGCCACTCTGCTAAATCCCTGTCCACTTTCAAGACTCTTCTTTAGTACCACTGCCTCCAGGAAGTCTTCCATGATGTTTCAGAGCTTGCATCCCTGATCAAACACTGGATGTACAGATTTGTGGGTGTTCATCTTACTGCCCCGCACCAAGAGCCCTGGGACTGTGACTGGTTCATTGGCACGACAGAAGCAGGTTCATTGGCACGAGAGAAGGACCACCCCAGCCCTGGGCCTGGGACGTAGTGCAGAGCAGCCTTTGAGAAAGGGCCGTCTGCAAATGACCAAGTCAGATAGCACAGAGCGATCCATGGGCCCTGCTGGCTCCCTCCTTTATTTAACAGGGCTTATAAATCACATAAAATTTTATAAATCATATAAATTATATTTTTATGAAGCATGAAAATCACCTATAAGACACCACCTGTGGATGTGGGCAGCCCTCAGAGAGTCCTTGGTTATTCTAAAACAGATGAATGTTCACCACCTGGTGAGCTCAGCACCCCTCTCCCTGCCCAGGTGTCAGCATGTGATAAAGGACAGTGCTTGGAGAAGGACAACGTGGATCAAGATTCCAGGTCTGTCCTGACTTTGGATAAACTCATTCCTCTCACTGGGCCTCTAGCTCCCCATCGGCATGATTAGGTGACAGGAATGAATGAATAGAATTTCTGAAACTTTTGGCCGAGACGCATAAACTCCTTGAGCCTCTGTCTTCTGTGAAATGGAGTTGGTGGCACCTATGCTGCTGGCCTGATGTCTACATTTCATCACTACAGATTAATGACGCTCAGGGACCGAACATGTAATTTCATCATTTCCCATCACTTTTCTCTAAGGGAGTTACGCTTCCTCCCGCAGGCTCTGCTCAGGCCCCCAGCCCTTCCAGGGAGGTCTGCAGCCTTTCAGGCCCCTCAATTCCATTCTGGGGGTGTAAGAATAGAGGGAAGAGCAGACCTCCCATCACTGGCAACAATCATCCGGCGCATGTCCCGTTTTCCTGAGCGAGGGGGACATGCCGTCTTTCCTGCAGAGGTCTTGAGTTTGCTATGGATGAAAGAGATCCAGAAAATCTATTCATTCATTCCAGTCACCTAGTCATGCCAATGGGGAGCTTGAGGCCCAGAGAGAGGAGTGAGTTTATCCAAAGTCAAAGAGAGAACTGGGGATAGAATCAGGACTCAAGCATCTCAGAATGGGATCATCAGCACTGGCCCTAAGTCCCAGTCATGATCAGAATAGCATTCGTAGCACCCTTCCACCTTCCCCCAAACTGGCTTCACTTTTCCGTGGAGGGATGGGATCAGTTACACAGAGTCAAACTTGAACTCTGCTGCTTTCACTTCAGATTGCGGTTTTGAGCAAATGGAATCTCTGAGCTTTGAATGCCTCATCTGTAAAATCCCACAGGCCTGGATTTGAGTCTGGGCCACCCCACTGACAGCCGTGGCCATGCACATGTCACTGAGCTCTCCACCCTGCAGGAGAGGATAAAAGAGCTCATCCTGTGGCTGCGGGGGTCAATGAGCCCTGCCTTGGGCCTGTCACTCTGCCTGACGCCCAGATAACACTCCGTAAATGCTAACTACCATTACTGTTGCTATTTTTCTAGGCCTTATCTAAAGAGCATCACCATTGGGAAGGGCTGGGAGGCTACCCATCCCTCTTCGATTTAAGTCAGAAGTCAACAAATGTCTTCTGCAAATGGCCAGAGACTTTGAGAACCCTTTGAACTTTAAGGGCCACATGGTCTCGGTCACAACTGCTCAGTTCCATAGTATAAAGTGACCACACACCCCATGCAGTGAATGAGAATGACTGGGTCCCAATGCAACTTGATTTACCAAAACAAGGGGCCAGCCAGATTTGGCCCACGATGGAGTTTGCAGCCCCGAGTGGTCTAGGCCACTTGAATCTCATCTTCAAAAGCATCTCCTTCTCCAGCTCACACGTCTCTCTGATGCAGAATGGGAAATTATTTCTTTATGATAGCTTATCGTAAATACATTTGCATATTACAGAGTATTCTGTTCAGAATGTATGCATGTGCCCACGTTTAATGGTTAAATATAGATGTATATATACAATGCATGTGATGACTAAATAAACATATATAGTGGTTTGATATACTAAGGAATGCCTTACTCAAGTGTTACTTATTCTTTTATTCTCTACCAATACCACACATGTCCCAGGCACTCTGCCAGGATGTGACAGGGAGCACAGGCGTGAGCTCCCTGCCCTCAGTAGGGCATATTCCCACGATGCCTGTTCTCTCTCTGGTCATTATCAACTTTGTCTTAAGTTTCCTGGAGGTCTTCTTCCCAAACACCCTCGAGTGGAGTGGCTGAGAGTATGCACCGATTTTGGGTGATAAAATCAACATCTGGCCATCGCAAATGGACTTACGTCCACACTCAGCAACCATCCTTCTTCTTTCGGGCAATTTCTTTTGGATAAATTCCCAGGAGTGTCATCACTGCACCAAGGGTGTGAGCCTCTTAATGACTCTCGATACATATAATCAAATTACTTTCCAAAGGGGTTGCTCCCAATTTGCACACTGCCACCAGCAATGTGCCGTGCTGTGGCTACACCAGGCCTGTGTCAGTCCTGGGGGTGATAATGATATTTCTTAATTTGTGCTAATTTAATAGGTGTAAAATTGAATCTCACTTTAATTTGCATTTCTTTGATAGTTATGAAGGTTGAATGCTTTCTCTAATAAATATACACTTGGATTGCTTCATTCATTTATTCATTCATTTACAGCATTACACATCGACCCTGTTCTGCATGCCAGACACCACACCAAGTGCCGAAGACTCAGAGATACAGGCACCTCCAAAGGTCTGGACTCCAGTGAGGAAAGCTCACAAGTAGACCCACAGCCCCAATGCAGTAGAATGTACCATGTGCTGGACAGAGGCCCAGAGGACTTGGGAGGGGACCCAGGGAGATGAAATAGAGAACACCTAACCTACACCTGGGTTAGCCAAGGTGCTTGGCTGCTCTGGACCAGCTTCTGAGCCAGGTGGGCACACTGGAAAGGAGGCTCCTGATGGGTGAATCCTTTTGCTTCTTGTGCTGAGCGTGCACTGTTCTGTCTGCACATGTGTGTGCCTACGTGTTCACAGCTGATGTGCATTTGCCATGTGGTTATCTAGTCTGGTGCCTTTGTGTTTCTGTGGTTCTGAGGGCACATCATGGTGTGTCTCTGTGTTTTGGTACCGGGTTGCTGTGTGTGAGTCTCAGTTCTGAGTCAGGCAGATGAGCCCAGGGCGGGGTCTCAGTTCCTGGGGGGTGGAGGAGTGGGGTGGGCTTCTGCTACCAGAGCTGCCCATTTGCATGGACACTTTCTGGGCACTGGCCCTTCCCCAGCAGCCTTGGTTCGAGTCTCCACCTCCATCTGCTGTCAGGTAGGAAGGGCCATCCCGGCCTCTCTGGGGTTAGCTTCATCACCTGAGTCAAATTAGTGCCTTCTCTTAGTTTTCAGTCATCGTGAACTGAATTCTTTCTGGGCCCAGCACCACAACCATCACTCAGTCTTGAGACAGGGGACCCCAGAAACAGGCAGGCTGAACAGAACTCCCTCACCTTCCCGCTCCAGTCAGTATAAGACAGGCCGAGAGCACCCCTGGTCCTGGCCACCAGAGGCCAGTATGAGAAGGGATGTGATCCGCCTGGGTTCTGCCATGCCTAGGCCTGGGGTTGCAGGTGCAAGAGCAGCCTTTGGCCCTAGAGGTCAAGAGGGGACAGAACTAAGGCTGCCTGCTTCCTAGAGAGCTGTGTCCCACAGCTGTCTCCTAAAAGCTTCCATGGAGAGCCTGCAGGTCGTCAAGCTCTGTCACTTGAAATAAATCACCCGGACAAGGCTGCACTCTCCCCTCCCAGTGTGGCCCCCTGCCATTGTTAGCATTTTTTGTTTGTTTGTTGAGACATAATTCACATGACCTACAGTGCACCTACTTAGAGAACACGGTTCGACATTTTTAGTGTATTCAGACTTGTGTGCCCATCACCACAATCTAATTTTATCGCCCTAAAATGAAACCCCGTGCCTACTTGCTGTCATCCCCAATTCCACCTTCTCTTCCAGCCCCTCCTTGGCAACTGTCATTGCATTTCTGCCTCTGCAGATTTGCTGAGCATGGACAGTGCACTTACACAGCATCACACAAGATGCGGTCCTTGGTACCTGGCTCCTGTCACTGAATATCATGTCTTGAAGGGTCAGGCACATCATAGCACAAATAGTGCTTCAATTCTACTTATTGTCAAATAGTACTCCACTGTGGAGGCCCCACATTTTATTCATAAATGCACCAGCTGATGGGCAGGTGGGCTGTTCCACTTTGGGGCTATTGTCAATCACATGGAGATGAACATTCCTGTACAAGTTTTCACGTGACTGCGTGTTCTTGTTTGTTTGGGTCTATTCCTTGGGGTGGAATTGATGCATCATATGGTTAACTCTATGTTTAGCTCTTTGAGGAATCACCAAACTGTTTTCTAAAGCAGCTGCACCATTTTCCATCCCACCAGCAGTGGATGAGGATTCTGGTTTCCCACATCTTCACCAGCCCTTATAATTCTCTGTTTTATCAGCAGTAGCCATTGTAATGGGCATAAAGTGCTATCTCATGGTAGCTTTGATTTGCATCTCCCTAATAGCTGCTATGTGTATCATTTTTATATATTTTCATATCTTTAACTTATATTCATGTATATGTGAAACTTTGTTTTTTTTTTTAAATCTATGTACACATCAGCTCATCTATACCTTATTATCTACAACTTACTTTTTTTTCTTACTATGCCTTGGATATCTTACTTGGATGTAGTACTTCCATAATTAATATAATTGCACTCCTATTATTTCATGATATGAATATAACCTAATTTTTAGATAACCCCCTGCAGCTACATTTAAGTTGCTTCAAGTTTTCCTTATCACAAGCAATGCTTCCATGGAAACATCGTTCACCATATAATTTTGTGTATGAGTGATGCAGATTTCCTAACAGTTGAATTGTAATTTCCTAGCAGAGTAGAACATATTCATTGGAGACCCACCAGAACAATGGCCAGTAAGGCTGTAACATCAGTATTGAAGAATAAGGAGGGACTTCTAGATGGACACAGAAGTGGAATAAGCTTCTTTGGAGGTGGAGCAATCCTTGTATAAGAAGCATAGATGCAGAGAATGGATGTGGTGATGCTCTAGAAAATCAAGTTCATATGGGGAAAGGGCTGAACAAGACCATTTGTAAGATCTCTTCCCACTGTAGGAACTAGTGCACCTCTGAAATGCCTACACTACATGCTAGATGAGGAAGAGTGTCCCAGCTCCCATCAGTGGTCCTCCTCACACAACCCTGGCTTAAAAGTGTATTCCAAATATAACTGATCCAGTCTCCACTTGGATCAATGCATGAAATCTGAAGACTTACAGAAAATATACAACCGAAAGCAGTTGTAATTTATGCTTACCCTTTTGGGAAACCTCTAAAGAGAAAGTGTGTATATCTATTTTGGGGAGGTCAGAGATATTCTCAATGCATAACAAAATATCTTAAAATTCTTTCTCCTCCATCTGCCACTCTCAGTATCCACACGGCTAGCAGCTGTTCCTCAGATATCATTTTCTTTCCCCCACTCTAAATCCTAATTCAAAATTCTCCCCATCACCTTCCCTTCCCACCCTGTCTTTATCTTCCTTCTTATTCTTTTCTCCCAGGAGCAACTCTATTCCTTTCAATGCTAATCTCCTGCTTTCCCTTCTCCAGCCCCCAGCCTTTCTGCCATTGTCCAGTTCCACCTATAAATGCCTAGTCAGAGCTCTGCTTGGAAGGCAAGTTTGCCAGGAAATTGAATGGGCAAAGAAGGGCTTGTCTTCATCTCTAGGGGGATGGGAGCAAGGGTGGGATGTTCACACATTAGTCATTTTTGTTCTGTGGCAGGGAAGACCTAGTTCTCTGCACAAGCACGTGCATGCACGCACACATACACACACACACACACACACACATGCACACATCCACCCTTGTTGGGTATTGGGGAACTTGGTTAAATCCAATCAAACAATATTTCATTTTGGAAACAATCTGTCATTATGGGTTATTACTATGGTGTTTGACTAAAGGCAGCTCAATTTTCCTGGTGACCTTGTGCGAATGTGTGTGCAGACATAGACAGAAGCTGTACTAGAAAGTCCTTGGGCTGATTGCTTTTATTCTTCAAAAGATAGAAAAATGGAGATCTAGAGACAAAGAAAGATTCATCCAAAACAGCACAGTCAGTCAGTTATACACACAGGGGTGGACTAAAACCCAGGCCCCCTGTTATAACTGATACCAGGCAAAATAGGGCTTCAAAATTGTCCAAAGGCAGTGCCCCAATAGCTTACCAGTCACTATCTTGGTTTTGCACCTGCATGCACAATTGCAAGACTACTCAGACTTAGGGAACAATAACAATGGGATTTATTTAATAAACAGGGAAAAGCAAAGAATTACTGAAGTCAACATATGGCCGTTTACCTTACTTAAAGCAATGTCCAGTCCTTTCAAGTCCCAGAAAAGTAACAAAGGTGGCGTCTTCCTACCACTGCTGATGTGGAGCTCCTCTACCAAGCAATAGTCCACATTTCCAAAATGGCATCTTCCTGCTTCTGCAGACGTGCAACAATCAGACTGTAGGCCAGGTTCCAACTCACAAGGATGACACAGAACACAACTGGGGATGCTCCTGGAACTGCCATGGTGCCCCAGCACAGCACCAGGCCAACAACACCACAAACAGCAACTACAGCAGCCAGATGACCCAACAGACTGCACTCACGCATTTTAGAAATGCGCCCGCTTCGGGCCTCTGCCTTCTTCCTTCGGCTGCAATAAAGACAAAACTGGGAGCAGTTTCCGTCGCTCGGCTGCTTGCAAAGTCTCCAAAGTCGCTGGCCCCAAAGTCACTGAAGATTGCAAAAACTCTCAATCTGAAACTCTATATCCTGGTGGCTCAAAACTTCTGACATCTGATTTTCAAACTCTCTATTTTGGTGGCTACATTTTCTGCCTCTGATTCCTCTATTCCTACATCATGGTGACTGCTTCCTCTGTTCCTTCAGCATGGTGACTGCTTCTTCTATTTCTTCAGCATAGCGACTCAATCTCCTTCTCCTTTAGTCCCTTTTATTTCTCATCAGAATCTCCACTCCAAACTGCATAACTTAGCATTTTCCCCTGGGGCTATTCATTCTCATCAGCAAACCCCTCAAGGGAGCACCAACTTTACAGGACTTTGGACTCAGCCCGGTTACATAACCAGTGACGTAAAGTGCAAAATGAAAACTTGAGGCCCCTTGTTCAAAAATTATTAAAAATTTCAAGATGGCTATAGCAGAGCATTAAACCAAGTATGGGCTCCTTGGCCACTGTTTGGGTCAACATCCAGGAAGCTGACCCTACCCCTCACCCTCAGTCATTACCTCATCTTTGGTAAAAATAAGGAGAAAGCATGATGCATGGAGTAGCTTACTCCAATAGAGTCACAGTTTAAATCATCCTAAACTTTTATTGCACATGGGTTGCCCGGGGAGGTTGTAAAAGTCTCCACGCCAAGGCTGCCCCAGACAAACTAAGTCACAGAATATATGAGTGGGACACAGTGATTTTAAAGCTTCCCAGATGATTCCAATACAAAGGGAGGTTTGTGAACCAGTGATCCCCAGAAGGGCAGACTTGAAGGATGAGCATCACGCATGTGGGGGAGCCCAGAACTCTGGCCACAGTCCCCAGTCCCGCCCCGGGAGCAGGAGCTCAGCCCAAGTGAGATCTAATTACTGTCTCTCCTCGTTAACACCAGCATAACCCGCACCCTGGAGATGACTGAATACATAAATAAACAGGTCTGAGCCCTGCTTAGCTTATTCGGGTTTCTTTGATAAATATGTATTCAGGGAAATTTCTAAGAAACATAATATTGTGTCTCTCTAGAATTGTTCAGGTCTATTGGGAAATAAATATTGAAGAGGTTCATCAGATGTATTCCGCTTGCTTGGCAGCCAAGAAAGGCTTTGATTTTAAGCCCTGTCTATGACCTCTCACTGTCAAGTTAAAGCTCGAGGAGGAAAAAGAAATCATCCCCCCATCCCTCCACCCTGCCGGACACATTGGCTGGAACAGGACGCTCTGCACCCGTCCTGGGCGCTCAGCCTGTGTGTGCAACTGTCTCATCAGTCGCAGCACCTCAACTACCCAGCAATAGCCTGACAATAGCAAAGATGCCTCCCCTCTCTGGATCGTGATGCCCTCTTTTCTTGGGGATTGTACGCCCTCCTAAGGCAGTCTGCTCTTTTTCTAGAGATCTTAGAATTCTGGAAAGTTCTCTTTGACAGTACTGACCTGTCTGCCCATTTGTCACCTCACTCTAGCACACGGCAGGGCTTCCTGCAGCAGCCTCTGCTTCCTGAGCCCAGAGGGAGGAGCTCAGACAGTTTCGCAGGTGGGGCTTAGGTCTCTCACCCTCTCTTCTCCGGTTTGAGGTTCCAGCCCCCACAGTCATAGTGCCCTAGGATGGCTCCCCTCCCCTTTTAACTCCCTCTGGAGTTGACATAACACAATCTCTAAAATCATCTTCCGTCAACGATAAAGGAAAAGTTTAAAAGCTCACATTTAAAGAAATTGGCTGGGAAAGTTTAACCACAGACTCTTTCAGATAGGATTGTACAAACATAATTTGCACAAACATCATCATTTTTTGCCAATAGCATAATAAAATAGGGAGAAGGCTGTTAAGTGATCAAGTGAGATATGCTTTAAACATCACTGCCTGTTCCCATCTCATCTTATAAGTGAATCATTTGTTGCCAAAACCTAATGAGAAACAAGGAAGCAGAGGAGGGAGGCTGTTTTGATGCAGCTTGGGGTTTGTTGTGACCAGTTAGTTGGGGGTCCATCCCAGTGGATAGCCCTGTCCAGCGCCCCAGCAGGTTAAATTTTGCACAGCCAGAGCATATGACTCCAAGTAGACTGGTGAGAAAGTCTGACACCAGGCTGTTCTGCGGGCAGTGAGGCCTTGGAGGTGAGAGGCCATAGCTAAGCTGACACACACCTAGAGAAGAGGCCTCTGGGGAGTCCTTCAGAGCTATCATTGCCTCGTCTAGAGTCCCTCAGCTTCATCAAAGCTAGAAGAGCTAAAATCACTGCATTTAAATCTTTTCACTTTGTAGGTGGTAAAACTGAGCCCCAAGAAAAGCTGTGGTATGCCTGGGGTCCAGAATCAAGGCTGAAGGCCTTATTTAAACTCAGACCCAGTGGTAACAGCTGGGCCTTGACTTTGCTCTGAATCAACCGGATGAACTTCCTCTGGATCCTGGTACCAGTTATCTGTTGCTGCATACAGATCACCCCCAATTTAAATTACATAAGCAACACATGTGTTATTTCTCCTCATTCTAAGAGCAGATGGACCTCAGTTCTATACCTGAGGCCACTCATGCAGTTGCCTCCAGAGGCAAGCTCAAGTGGAACTAGAATGTCCAAGACGTCTTCTGACTCTTCCATGTGCCCTCCTCATTTCTGCAGGCTGGTTTCAGAAGATGCCAGGCCACATGAAGGCAAATTTCAAACTTTGAACTAGCATTGCATCACTTCCAACATATCATATTGGTCGAAGTAAACCACATGGCCAAAGCCGGAGTCAGGGCAGCATACTACAGCAGAGCACGAATACCAGGAGGTGGGGACTGGTGCTACCAGCGCAGCGGTTGGTTCTCCATAGCCCCCCTGGGAAAGGCCCACACTGAGTCCAGCTGCTGCCTGAGTGCTGACCTCGAGCCACAAATTAAGCTGGGCCCTGGTGCTAGAATGAGCCATGCTCATGGGCTGCCATTTAGACCTGGTCTGTCCCGTGATTCAAGAGTAGGGTGAGGCTGAATGGAGACTCCACAGCAGATACGTCAAGGTTTATAAAGGACTTTGTCAGAGGGGACCAGAGAGGAAGCAGGCTGCCTTAGGAAGGAATCATGTCCTTGGCACTGGAGACACGTAAGGAGACTTGGAATGACCAGTTAGTGGAGTTCTGTGAGTATGTGTGGGATGGAGGGAAGAAAATGGGGACTTAGAGATTCCTACACAGATTGTGACAGGGCAGAGGGATGCTCTATAACTCTTGAGCTCCAAGTCATAAAACAAAGGTAGACGGCCCAGAGCCCAAGGGTGCAGGCAGCCAGAATCAGGAAGGAGCACAGACCAGTTCTCATCCAGACTTCACCCCTAATCACTATGACTCAATGGGCTTCCAATCAATTCCCCAGAGTGACAATCAATTAACAGTAATCAAATCCCTAAGCCAGAGTAACCATTTAAAAATGTAATTTGCTTGCTTAAAAATCCTCAGTGACTTCCCATCTTCTCCATAACAAACCCCAAACCTCTCAGCTCTTCCTGGACTCATGTGACTTTGACCCTACTGACCTCGTCCTATCACTGCTCCTCACTCTGTGGGCTCCAACCACAAAGGACAGAATTCCCCAAACCTCAAACTCCCCTATGTTGTCAGCATTGAATTCTAATCCTAGGATTATCTTTTTCTCTTTCTGGACAGGTGGGGTAGACAGGAAGGGGGAAACCAGAATAGGAGTCCTCCTCCCTGGAGGAGTCAAGGGCAGCAGCCCAGGCAGCAAGTAATCAAGGTCAAGCCCAACTTTGCCAGGTGTTTCCTGCATACCGGGCATCGTTCACATGCAATATTTTATGTAACCCACATAACAACTCTATGAGGTAAAATCTGTTTATATTCCCATTTTATGGGTAGGGAAACTGAGGCTCAGAACAATAAAGTCACTTACCATACTCAAACACTGGGTACGTACCATCCCATTCCTCTAATTATGTCTCTTTCACTCACATGCATGTATGACTGTGATGGACAACTCTTTCTATCTTCTTTCTCCTCACAATTACCATGCCCTGTGGCCCTTCACATTCCCAGTTAGCTGAGTCCCAACAATTTTCTCCCCTCCACTGGGAAAATATTCATTCATTCAAATATATTTATTGAATACCTGCGTGCAAGATCACCCCTGACTCATCTCTGAACTTCTGCATGAAGTGTAGACCTTATACTAAGCAAGAGCTTGATAGAGGCATGATGGATGGATGAATAGTTGGAGAGATGAATGACTGAACATATGTGGATAGGTAAATGGATTTATCTATGAATGATGCATGAGTGGGCTAGAAAATGGAAAAAGACAGATTGAGGAATATGAAGGGAAAGAGGATGGATGGATGGATGGACGGATGGATGAACGATGGATGAACGATGGATGAACGGTAAATGCGTGGATGGATGTCGGTTGGATGAATGGATGGATGAAGCATGTATAGATGAATGTCTTCATGAAACTCTAATTTGGTTAGACTGATTGGGAAACCAACCTTCAATAACCAGGAGCCCCAAATGAACCCTTCCCACTCCCCACCACTCTTGTCCATTGTTCCAAGGATAAATGGGGTCTTCCCTGCCCATCGCCAAGTTCCCACAGCGGCCATTTGTTTTAAGTGTCCAGGGAAGCTCTGTGGTGGTGCAATTAGTCCTCATTAGCAGCCACTGTAACTGGACTGTAATTTCCAGGCTGTTGGATGGTAATTGCACATGAACAGCTCGGGGAAGCTCTGCACCTGTAATGACAAGCGAAGCCTCTTCCCCTTTCCACGCTGCTCAGAATGCCAACAAGCAGGTGAGCTCCTGATGCCATATTAGCACACAGCGATTTTCATTACTAAGTGACTCCGGGGCTGTCCAAATGAGGAGAGCAATTAGGCCGATCAGGGGAAGACAAAGCTTCCCTTGATGAGCATAATGATGACATAGGCGGAATCACTCTGGCCTGGGGCAGAGTGTGAAATCAGAGCCCAGGGCTCCACTGGGGTGCGAATCAGCTTCTCTCCGCTCAGGCCCCTCTGCCTACCCTGGGCATTCATCACAGCCCCCGGGGCTTAAGCACCCACAGAGAAGAAACAACCAGTATTTCCACGTAATTAGAAGAAATTGCATATCCAATGCCCCTTACGGAGATTAGCAGTGATGGGGTGGACTCTTTCCAAGAAAAATGTTAGTCATTGAAGAGGAGTTAAATAACTGAATTATTTGGTAAAAGCCCATGCTCCTTAGCAAGGCAATTAAGATCCTCCTTGATGTCATTCCTGCCTCATGCTCCAGCCATCAAATCCACAACTTTTGCCAAGACACCGTGCACCGTCATGCCTCCAGGCATTTGCACATGCTCTTCCATCTGCCTGGAGTGAGTGCCCTTTCCTGCATCTGCCAAAACCCACTCAAGTGTCACCCACTGACACTTGGCCTAAGCATCAAAGTCCTCAGGCCCCTGCCAAGTTACTGGTGAATCTATATACTCTTCTGACCATTTCTACTTTTCACACCGCAGTGTAATTGGAAGTTCACATGGAGGCTTTCCCTACTACACTGTGAAATGCCTCGATCTCCCTGGCATCCAGAAATTTAAGATTGTCCAGAGCAAAGAACTACGAACTACAGTTCATGAGTGAAAGCTGACCTACCTTCTGTTTTTACCAGCAAATTTCTATTGGACACAGTTGCACCATTTGTTTAACATCTGGGCCATAGCAGCTTCTCCACAACAAAGGTAGAGCTGGATATTTGCATTAGGGACCATGTGGTCCTCAAAAAGCCAAAACTATTTGCTATCTGGCCCTTTCCAGAAAAAGCTTGGCAACCCCTAGTCCAGAGTGAGAGACACCCAAGAGCTGCCACATCTCTCACACAGGTGGGACGTGACTTTGAGTAAGAGTGAGTAACGGCTTTTCCAAGGTCACACAGTGGGCCAATTCCAGGTTCCCAGGTTGTCTCCTGGCAATGTGCCATGCTCCTAGAATCTGGGGGTGACCAGCACTCATCCTGCTAGAGAGGGATCACCACAAAAAGGGGGCGTTCATGTTCCCCGCCCCACCTAATGAAGGATGGAACTGAGCAGCAAGAAAAATCTAGAAGAGTTTTGGAGAGGAGACTTAGAGAAGATGATGAATACACAGGAGGGCAGACACAAGGAGCAAAGAGACACAATACGAGAAAGCCAGCAGACTTCCTGCTCAGCTTTGCACTCATACTTGGGGGACATGGAAAAAACACCTGGGGGAGAGACACATGGGGATGGTGGGCTGACAATGGCAGCCTTTATTTTGATCTGTGCTTTGATTTTGCTCCTTTTCATCCTAGATTTGCCTGGTTCCTTTTGCTCCTTCCCTCAAGCTTCCTTCCAGAAGGTGCCTTAAACTTGTGGCAAGAATATGGTCCTTGGTTTACTAATGACAAGTGAATTTAATCTCACTAAGCCTCTTGAAACCTCAATTTCCTCCTCTCTACAATGGGGATGACAATAACAGCCTGACCTGACTATGGTCAAGATGCTAGGGAGAGGGTTTAAGATGAGGCAGGGAGAAGCCCATCTCCTGTGCGGAGCGGAGATGAGGAGGCTTCACATTGTCACTGTGCTACCTGCTCAGTGCACCACGACCTCCGCCCAACTCATGGTGCCATGAGCTTGCCCCAAGCAGGTCTAACAGGAAGCCAGCACCCTTCTTGGATCTTTGAGGCTCATATTCTCTCATATTCTCAGGCTTCAGGGCAGTGTTTGTAAGTTTCCTGTGAGACACCCTACCTGTGACAGACTGACAGAATCCAGTTAGAGCTGCTCTTCAAGGCCCTTCTAACTGACAGTTCCAGCTGTTTGCACATCTGGGTTCGAATCCTCACCTGCCTTCTTGCAGAGTAAAGTCAAGCAAGTTACTGAACTTGCCTGAGCGCCCGGTGTCCTCACCATCCCCGAGGTCACGTGCTCTGAGCTTTGGATGTACAGTGACTGGCTCTGCAGCGTGACCGTTACTGTGAGTGCAATGCCCACTGCCCACGGGCAAGCAACTGAGGACAGCACCTGTCCCCCTCTTCCGGCTCCTCTTCCTCATTCAATTTCTCCCAGCCCTTTTAAGAAAAATGGTTTGTTTCCAGTGGCCTTGATGCTGTTCTTTTCCTTCCTGTGGGACCTCCTTGCTGAATGATAATGGAGACCAGCTGGGTCTCACTCACTGAGCCCTATAGGGGATGGCTATTCCACCCCCACAGCACCTCTTTGGGAAGAGTGGGGTGGGTGACTGCTGAGAATCTAGATCCTTTAGAATTCTAGATCCTTACTTAACAGCAAGACCTTGGATGCCCTGGCCTTCTTCTGGAATTCTCTTGGATGAGTGGAGCAGCTGTGGTGAAGGACTCTCTCCCCATATTTTCCCTCTCTGCCAAGGTCTGGTTCTGGGATGCTGCTCAGAGCTTCTTCCCCCCCACCCCAACCCCACCCCGCCACCTCTGGCTCCTCACGCCCAATCGTGTTCTTTTTAAATTCTGGCTGCTCCATTCTGTCCCAGCTTAGAGGTCAAAGATAACTGTTGATTTGGGGGCCATTGGACATTTAAAGATGAATTGGTGAAGGAGAGTCCACTCAACCACTGTGCGCCACGTGTCCTCCCCGGCAAGTTCTCACACAGGAGCTAGACCTGAGCTTTGTACTCAGTGGTAGCCTGGGAGGCCTAGCCACGGGCTACTCAGACTCCAGGTCACCTCCACTTTCTAGGGGTGGCTGGGGCATGGTTCTGTGAACAGAACAACATAAACAGCTATTCTTCCCCCAAGAGCTACAGACAAGGCCTGTCTGCTCTGAGAATCCTGCAGAGCTCACGTTCTGGAGCGGGAGCATCATCTGCTCTCAGGGTTCTGGGTGCTGCCTGCGGCTTCCCCTCTAGGCCCTGTCAGGGAGCCCCGCCCCTGCCTCCTCATCGGGTCCCATCCTGCCTCCTCCCTCTGCCGTCGACCCTCAGCTTCTCAGGAAAGCCTCTTCGTGTATCAGTTGTGCGTGCTTGAGCATGTGCCTCCACGTGTTCATGAGTGTGTGGTACGAGCACCTCTGTGTGCATCTGAGTGCACGCTGGCTGTGCTCCTGAAAGAGTGAGGTCTAAGACTACATGCGTCCACGTGAATACAGGCAAGCTCGTGCAGCCCTGTGTGTGTGTGGGCCGACACGTGCTATACCTGACGGGTGGATGTGAGTGTAATGCGCAGGGGCTGTGCACATGAGTGTGGCAAGTGACCTGTCAGTTGTTCAGATACCAGGTCACTACAAGCGACCACTCAGAGCGGGTGACTCTATTGGAACAACCATCTATCATTTCCAAAGTGTCAAAAATGAGGCCAACACACTTTCCACCCATAGAACTCCTGTACTCCCCAGAACAACTTGAACAGTCTATTTAAGTTGGGTCTCACAAATGTTTCAAAGGCTCTATTAATGTTATCCCCATTTTTACAAATGTGATATCTGGGGCACAGAGTATGGAAGGGGCTTCCCCAGGGTTACACATCGGGTGGGCTACGAGCTGAGATGAATGCTGGGTGTCCCAGTCCAGTGCTCTTTTCTATGCCTCTGCCTCTTGCTAGCCTGGAGTGTGCTAGAATACTAGCACGGGTTTAGACACAAGCACTATTTGAGCTCTTTATCCATTAAAAAATTTGGTGTGTTTTTTTTTTTTATAATTGCTGAGTTGCAGGTGTTCTTTCTATCTTCTGGATACAAATCTTTTGTCCTTAATGATGTATTTAAAATAACAGAGGGTTTTACTTAAATTTCTTGATTTTTTTTTCTTTGGTGGCTCATGCTAGCTGTGTCTTATCTAAGAAATCTGTGTCTACTTGAACATCATGAAATGCTTCTCTTCTAAAGTTTTATAGTTTCAGCTCCTATGTTTAGGACTATAATCCATTTTAAATTAATTTTTGTGCAAAGTGTGAGATAGGGAGCTGAAGTTCATTTCTTTCCATATATCTAGCAGCCTGTTCCAATTCATTTTTCAAAGGACTTCTCCTTCCGCATTACCCTGAAGCCCTCATTGAAAATCAATGAATCACATATATGTAGACATATTTTGAACTTTTCACTCTATTACATGGATCTTTATGTCTGTCTATACACCAACACTGCCCTATCTTGACTATTGCAGCTAATGTGATGGAAAATCAAGGAATGTAGGTTCCACTTTATTCTTTTTCAATATTGGTTTATTATTCTAGATCCTGTACATTTCCAGACTTACTTTTAAATCAGCTTTTCAACCAAAAAAAAAAGAAAGAAAGAAAGAAACGGACCACTGGAACGGGATGGTGCTTGAGGTTGCATTGAATCAATATATAAATTTGGAGAAAATGAACACCTAAAAAAATTGAGTTTTCCTATTCAGACATGGTATATCTCTCCATTTATTCCAGTCATCCCTTAACTCAGCATTGTACAGATCTTATACATATTTTGTAAAATTTATTTCTAAGTATTTTATCTTTTTTGATTGTTTTGAAATGGTATTTTTAAATTTCAATTTCCAATTCTTTGTTCCAATAGATAGAAATGAAATGTTTTTTTTAAATTTGACCTTATATGTCCAACTCCTACAGAAAACAATATGGAGGTTCCTCAAAATATTAAAATACAGATATAGCACATGATCCAGCAATTTCACCCGTTGGTAATTATCAAAGCTAATTATGCAAAAACTAATTGGAAGAGATAGATGCGGTCCTATGTTCATTGTAGTGCTGTTTACAATAGCCAGATTACGGAAACAACCTAAGTGCCCACAACAGATGAGTGGATAAAGAAGATGTGATTTGTATACACAGTAGAATATTACTAAAGGATATTAAAAAAAAAAGAGGAAATCTTGCCATTTATGATTAATTGGAGAATGGGAGGACCTGGAGGGGATTATGTGAAGTCAAATAAGTCAGAAGGAGAAAGACAAATACTGGATGATTTCACTCATGTGTGGACTATGAAGAAATAAAACACAGGAACTGACAAAACTAAAACAAAACAAACTCTAGAAATCTGACTGCAGAATTGAGGCTACTAGAGGAGAAGATTGGGAGGTAAAGGAGAAAGGAGGGGAAGGGAGGGAGCCACATGGACTACAGTGGAGAATTGGGGTGCTTTGGTGGTGGGTGTGGTGTGGTAATATACATCTGAAGAGGTATGAACCTGTACCCCTAAATCATATGCAGTGTTGTAAACAAATGTTACCTCAATTAAAAAAAATTACAGGCAAAAAATTTTTGTAATTTCTTTTTTTATTGTGGTTACATCACTATTTGTGTTTTGGAAATACAGGATCTCCCGCCCTCAGGGGTTGTCACCATACCACACCCACTGCCAAAACCCCACAGCTCACCACCATCATCCATGTGCTCCCTCCCCACCTTGCTCCCGGACACCCCCTCCCCTGTAGTAGCAGACATAGATCTTTGGGGAGGGGGCATGAGGGGGATTAATTTTATTCTATTTCCCGTATAATTTTTAAATCCATAAAAGTTTATTTCCATAGGCCTCAGGAAAGGGTAGAAGTCAGAAGCCAGAGACAGCAGCCTCGGTTCTGTAGGCAGCTTTCTAAGCTTCGTTCTTAGTTTGCTTTTACCTGATCCTTGGTTTGGTTTGAAAAACGTTTTAATTTAGTTATTTCCCTAAAAATAAAATAAAATAAAATAAAATAAAATAAAATAAAATAAAATAAAATAAAATAAAATAAAATAAAATAAAATAAAAATAAAGTGACCTTCTATCCTGTGACCTTCCTGTCTGGCCCCCAGCGTGCTTGGAGCTGGGCTCAAGGCTGCTGCCGCCTTCTCATTGGTCCTTTTTGTTCTTTATTCCTCAGTTGCTCTTTTCACTGCCTTCTCTCAGGTCGACCAGATATCTGTTAGCGTTACATTTTATTTCTATTGTTTCCTTAGTTAGGCCTCTTGTTATTATTTGCTTTAGTAGTTTTCTAGGGCTAACAATAGGCATCCTTAGTGAATTGTGAGCCACTTCCCACCTCCCACATGCTCCTCACACTCCCTCTCTCCTCATCCCACTTCATGAATGTAATAACCTTACAACGGTATAATTATATTCTTATATTCACACCCTCCTTCTCTCTGCTTTTGTTGTCATATCTTTCACTTTTCACATATGTTTGAAACCTTAGCTTATAATGTGATTATTTTGTTTTAAACAGTCAGTTGTCTTTTCAATTTATAAGAAAGCTCTTGGCTTTATTGCAAGTTTTCATCAGTAATCACTCTTTCCAGCCTGGAGAAGCGCCTGAAGTGTTCCCCACTATGCCAGTATGCTGGCGACACAACGTATAGTCCCCATTAGTCCAAAACTGACAATTTCATCCTCATTTTTGAAGGATGTTTTGGTTGAATATGGACTGTAAAGCTGTTTGGGTTGATAATTTTTTTTCTTTAATTACTTAAAAATATTATTTCTGGGCCTCCCTGGTGGCTTAGGGGTTAAGTCTCAGCATTATCACCTCTATGCCTTGAGTTCAATCCCCACAGCTGCCAGGAAGCTGACCCACATGGCACTGCAGACTTCTCCTGTCTCGCCTGCTGCTCCCCTCAGCAGTGTATTTCAGTAGATCCATCTGTTCTGCTCCCCACTCTGTCTCTGGTGAATCCTCTCGCCACCCACACCTTTGGCCTACACCCCAGTTCTTAAATAAATAAATAAATAAATAAATAAATAAATAAATAAATATCATTCCTAATTTTTTACATTACCCTACATGGAATGAGTCTCTCTTTTTCCCCTTTTTGGCTCTTTTTAAGATCTCTCTATATTTAGCTTTAAGCAGTTTAAGATGTGGAGAGAAGTGAATTTCTCTTATTTGGCACTCTCTAAACTTGTTCACACTCTAAGTCTATATTTTTCTTTGTTTTAAATCAATTTTGGGGAATTTAGAGCTATTTATTTCTTCAAATATTACTTCTGGCTTATTTTCATGATAGTCCCCTTCTGGAACTACTATTACCTATGTGTCATACTCTTTGATATTGTCCCAGGAATTTCTGAGGCTCTGTTCATTGCTCTTCAATTTTCTTCCTATTTGCTCTTCCTAGATTGGATCATTTCTAGTGAGCTATTTTCAAATTAACTTACTTGTTCTGTCACCTCTGATCTCTGTTCAACCCATTGGTGAATTTTTTATTTCAATTATAATTTTCAGTTCTAGAATTTCCATGTGGTACTTTTTAGTTTTCATTTCTCTACTGAAGAGTCTCTGTTGACTCATTAAGTCTGCATTTTCCCTTAGTCTTTTGAACATATTTCTATTGCTGCTTTAAAGATTTTGTTTGTTAAGCTTACAATCGGGGCCACCTCAGGGTAAGTTTCTATTAATTGGGATTTTTTTTCTGGACTAAAGTTCTTGTTTCCTTCTGAGTGCATTCTTGGCACAAGGAATTACAGGCTCGGTGCACTGAGGGGCGTGGAGTATTAGCCTCTGCATACCAGTAGCTCCATTTCATGTCTGGTCCATAGCAATTTTATTTTGGATTTTAATATGACCAGCCCCATCAAAAGCAAGACAGACTCCTACTTGTATCTACATGACACTTAAGTTTGTATTTTTGCGTGTGTTTAAAAAGTGGAGCAGGAAGTCCCCCATGTATAGCACCCAACACTGTACCCACAAGACAGGGGCATTGTTTTAAAACAGTACACTTTTTTATACTTAAAAGGGATTTTGGAGGGCCTCCCCGGTGGTGCAAGGGTTAAGCACAGAGTCATGGAGCTGTCAGAGTCTGTGGCTCGAGTTCTATGCCCGGCTGGGGAGATTCCCACATGGCGTGGCACAGCAGACCTCTCCTGCCTCCCCCGCTGCTCCCCTCAGCAGTGTACTTCGGTAGATCTGCCTTGTTCTGCTCCCCACTCTGTCTCTGGTGAACCCTCTCACTGCCCCACATCTCTGGCCTGCACCCCAGCGTGTATGCAAAAATAAAATAAATCTTTTAAAAAAAAGGGATTTTGGAGTTAGTGAATTGTTCTCACTGCAAGGGGTTTAAGCAAACCCCTTGGCCCCTCTGTTGGGAAGGCTGTGGAGGGGATTCCTACAGGTTGAGCGGACCCCAGGAATCTGTTCAAACATATAACCTATCCAACATGAAAGCACCTGGCATGGAGCTGGCACACAATAGATGTTTGCAAAGTGGGTGATAACACAGACCATTATTATCATAGCCAAGTTCAGCTCATCATAGCCCAGTCTGTTTTGGCCTCTCCTCTGGGTGATATTTACCTTTAAGCAGCAAAGAGCTTCAGTCCCAGTGCCCAGGTCTGAAAATTGCTCCCACCATTTCAGAATAGAAAAGAAAATGTTTCTCAGCCGAAAACCACATTTGCTGGTTATGAAAATGATTCAGAGCATTCTTTTTTTACGTTTCTGTATTGATTCCCAGCCTTCTTGTTTTATTGTACAATAACAGGCCCCGGGACAGAGAATATATTACCACACAAACGTGAAAGAATCTCTTCCCAGGGAATTGCCTGCATACCAAGTGTGTGCTGTACTAGGCTCTCCAGTTTCAAACAAAGGTAGCAGGCAACCAAGAAAGCATCCAGGTTCTCTTTCCCCGCGGCCAGCATGCTGGAGCTCAGAAAGCCCGAAGGACCTCACGCAAGGTCTGGCTTCCTATCAAATCCAGCAGGGGCTGCTGTGCCTGGTGTCAACAGTGCAGGGCCTGCCCCTAGGAACAGGTGGATCTCCAAGCTGATGGGAGGGGATGGGTTGTCAGCATCATAATGGCTACCTAATGGGACCCATGCAGCCCCCGCTGATAGGCACAAGTAGGGATGTGGGACCTCACACTCCGGCTCTCAGCATAACTAAATGACTGAGTAATGGCTCCATAAACGTCCATCTGATTAGCCTGATCCCGAGGGGAGAGATCCACAGATGGGCAGTGTGTGCCGGGCCTGAGTGCAGAGCTCCCCATCCATCTCTGTCACCCGAGGTGCCCACACTCATTTGTCAGGCCCTGACAGGAGCTGCTTACTGGTGGAAGGCAGGAACTATGGCCTCTTTGTTCTGTACACATGCGGAAGACCCCCTGCCCTCTGCCTCCTTCCAGCAGGGAAGTTGGAGCAGCAGAGAAAGGCAGAGGGTCTTTCAGTGAAGGAAAGGAGCATGGGTTTCTGAAAGGGGCAGGACCTGGAGACACAGGCAATGGAAGGAGGCTATTTTTGAGGGGGAGACAGCAACAGGAAGTCCCTGAGACCCTCATACACTCTGACAGGCTGCCAAAGGGGGTCCAGGTCATGGAGGGTAGATAATCTTTTCCCCTAGCTGGTGGAGTAAGGTGGGGGTAGGGAAGGGAAGAATGACCCATCACTGGTCCCTAACTGCCCCATCTTACTCCCACCCCCACAAACACCCCGAGAGGCCCCTGGAACATCCAGCTAGGTGATGACCTGGCACCACTGCCCCAAGATGCATAGATCTGCCACTTGAAAACCAGCAGTCTGCCCCAGCCCCTTCCTGCCTTCCCTGACTTGAGCTGACCAAGGTCTTCCCTGCACAGGCAGACAACCTGCTCTGCCCTTTACACTTCTCAGTATAAATCTCCTTGAAAAGAGGACTTTCAGACTGGCCCAACTGAGCAGCGACAAGAACAGGTTTGCCCACCTGCCTCTACATCAGACTCCCGGCTTGGAGCACTCAGGCAAAGGGGCAAAGGGGCAAAGCAGCAAAATTCTCCTTGATGGTCTGGGGCTGCTTCTCTGTCTAAGGCGCCTTGAGGACTTGGTGTGACCCAGAAGCAAAAAGAAAAACAAACAAACAAAAACCTTCAAAACCACAAGAGATGCACCAACCTCAGTGCAGAAAGAGCTGAACTCAATTTCTCTTGCCCATAAAGTGGGGATAATTATTCTCACTTGCACACTACTCCTAGCCAGATCCAGGGAGCTCCCCGAGGAAGTGCAAGGCACAGTGTGGGCCTCACAGAGGACAAGCAGAGCCACACAGGCCTGGAACGGACCCAGAAGTGGGTTTGTTCCAGTCTAGAGTCCACTTTCCTTGGGAGGCTGACGCCTGCTGGGCCAGGGTCTGGCCGGCCGGTGGGGATCACTTGCTATGAAGTCCTTACGTGTTCATTTTGCTTAGAGGCTTGCTCAGAGACCAAAGGAAGCAGCAGACTGCGGCTCTGTGAGCAGGCCTCTGGAGGTGCCTGGGCCGTCAAAGCAGACCAGCCCCGGCCCCGACGGAGCCCTGACCTGCCTCAGGCCAGGATATCAGCGTGCCCTTCTAGACTGAGCTTAGACTCCATTCCCCATCCTGACACTAAATTGGCATCTGGCTTGGGCACCAATAAGCCCATAAACAGAATCCTGTGTCTTTCCATTGGCCTCCCCAAATCTGCTCTGACCCCAAGGGGTCTGGACAAGAATTTCTTGTTAGAGCATTTGAAAATCTAGGAAATCCTGGCCCCACATCCCACATGCTGGAAGTAAGGAGTATTAGCAAAAACCTCTCTCTCCTTCTTATTCTCTTCCATGCCTTTCACAGAAATACAGACTTCAAAGCTGTTTATTTATATTCCCAATTAAAGTGAAAAAGCATCAAGCTGTCTACAAAAGGACAGCAGACACTCTATGTGGTCTTTAAACCAGAGTCCATGGGCTCTGGTCAGTCCTGTTCACCCCTGGATGAGCCCCTCCCAACGTTCCCATCAGGTCCCGAGGACAGAGGCCCTTCAGCCCCTTCATGGGAACTCTTTTCTGGATGTGCTTCCCAGATTTGGTCACTGCCCCCCAGTTACCATGTGTAATTTCTCCTCTGGTGCTCCGCTTCTGCCCACCCTGAGCCAAGGTCATTCTGAGCATGCTAAGCCGATGTCAGGCCACTCCCCCGTACCAGGCAGAGTCAGCTATCAGCTGTCTCTCTGGAGTCTCTCTTGAGCCCAAGTTTGGTCTCCTGACCACCATCACCAGGGCCAGGCTGGCTGACCTCCTAGGCCTTCGTGGACTGGATCCTCCAATCCAAACTTTGTGTTGGAGCTGGCCAGGCTGAGTCAAGTCCTCCAGAGACTCAGGGCTGGTGGGGAGGACCTGTCACCGTAGCCCAACTGCAGTGGGATTAGGTGATAGTCAGGCTGGATGTCAGGGGTCATCAGAGGTCATCAAGTGGGCCAAGAGCAGGAACTCCAGCAGGAGAGGCTGGAATGCACGCACTTAGGTCCTAAAGCCAGGACTGGCAGCTGGGTAGAAATAGGTATAGAGAGAGCAGGCTGAGGACCAAAAAAAAGGGGTGTCCGGGACGTTGACCACAATCTCCAGCAATGTGGGAGCTCTATCTGGTACCTGCATTGAGTAACAAGTACCTAGGGCTTCCCGTGTCCCAGTCAGGTGGGACAGTAACACAGCAACTCAATACCACACCCAAAAAGTGAGGGGGCAGCATTGCTCTCCTGCCTAACCCACAAGGTTCTCATTTTCTCAGAAGGAAAGCCCAAGTCTTCACGACGGCCTGCAAGGCTCTGCAGGACCCAGCCTGGGTTGCACTCTGATCCCACTTCCGGCCACAGACCCCTCCCTCTGACTGCACCAGCCACGCTGGTGTCCTTGCTACTCCCAGACATGCCAAGTCTCCCCCATAGAAGGGACTGTGCTCCAGGTTTTCCTTCAGTCTGGCTTACTCTACAGCCAACCCCACCTTCTTTAAGACTTTGTTCAAAAGACTGTGGATATGGATCACAGGTGCTATGGTGATGAGAGAATTATGGGGACTACAACTGAGGGGTGAAATCAAGTACTGTGCAAAAATGAAAATGATGTACGAAAAGAAATAACTTTAATATAAATAAATAAACAAACAAAAACAAATAAATAACTTTGTTCAAATGTCACTTTTTCAAGAAAGGCTCCTCTGACACCATAACTTTGCTTGTCAGGCAGGACACCCCTCCCCAACCTCTGGGCTCCCTGATGCCTCTTGCTCTGCTCAATTCTCTTATTTCTCAAAGCACCTGTCATTCTAGCATATGCACGATTTGTTTCTCAACTTTAGGAGACATCAAACTTTTCCACTAGAACATAAGCTCACGAGAGCATCCACGCACCTCAGTACTGATTATCTGGATAAATGAACTAGCATGGGCTTGGGAGACAAACTTTGGTTCAAGGTCTATGTCTATCACGTGCGGCCCTGTGACTTTGGTGTGTTCCAGCCTCATCTCTAAGCTCAGTCTCCACACCTGCAAAATGGGTTGTTGTGAGGCCCCGGTGAGATCGTGTGGAGTAAACGGCACCCCTCCTAGCCTGCTGTTTGCTGCTGTGCCGCCCGGTCATCAGGACACGCGGAGGCGTCTGCACGCACCCACCATGGGCTCTCCACAGAGGCCGTGTGTGCCTGCACTAAATGTTGCCTGGAAGGAAGAGGGGTGTTTAGATGAGGCAGGCTGCAGCTCCCGTGTAGGAGGCTGAATGTGCAGGCTGGCGTTCAAGCGGTTTCCACATGAATGGACTCTCAACAGAGAGGAAATGATTTTAATCAGCTGAAGGAACATGAAGGCCATCCATCTTCCATTGTTTAACGGAAAAATTAATCTCGGGAGTAGGATGGTGAAGACAGGAAAGCCGGGGCAGATTTAAATGATAAAGGGAGAATTCTCCATAAAATAGCTGAACAAAAGGGCAGGCCGGCCCAGACAGCGCCGCTCATAATCATTCCGTGCGTGTCTTCGCCCGTCCTCATCCGCAGTTGGAACTCTGCGGATTTACAGGGTAATGGTAAAAATCATAACAACAACCTTTACAGATTACAAAACACTTCCGTATCCATTGTCTCATTGAATTCTCTTACCAGCCGTTTGAGGTCAGCGTAGCTGGCTCAGAGCAGGCTGGGAACTCTCCAAGCCACAGACTCCCTGCTGAAATGGTCCTGGACAGTGCAGTCTCCATTAGCTGGTCCACCATAAACTTTATTATGTGCTTTTTTAAAACATCTTTATTGATGAATGCCAAACATGCAGAAAAGTGTCTGATGGGGTTCAGGTCACGCTATCCCAAAATAATGGCACCTTGACACATTGAGTATTTTAAGCTGAAGGAGTTTTAAAAAATGACAAAAGCGTGAAGGTGACCCTAACTGTCTCCTCCCTTTGCCCTTCTTTCCTGAAAGGAGGTATAAGACCCTCAGGGGAGGGGCACCCTCCTTATCCCAGGAGGAAAGGAGCACCCTTATCTCCTCAGACAAAGGCACACGAGAGGAACCCTAACCAGCAGGACTGGCTCAGTTTTCCCAGCTCACTCACTATACTAACTTCATACTCCCATCCAGACCATTTTTCTTCCTGACACCCACTCTTCATCAAGCCACTATAAAATACCCAGGTCTGTTTCTTCATGGAATCTCTTTTATCATATAAGACTTAAATAAATGTTAATGATTTTCTCCTGTTAATCTGCCAACTTAATTTTCAGACTAGGAACGACCAGGATCAAGGATAGATTCGTACCCCTCTTACGTGCCTAAATCGATACAGTCATGAGTCTCTTAAAGACAAAGATATGAGAAATGAGTTCTCAGGCGACTTCGTGTGGTGGAAAGGTCACAGAGTGCAACTGTGCAAACCTGGATGGCACAGCCTACTGCACACCTGGGCTCGTGCTCTTGTCCATTGTTGCCCAAAAGGTCATAAAGCAGCACAAGACAGTAATGAATTTTCACTAAAGAAAGAGCTGATCCCAAGCATTGCCAGCAGCCCAGCAAGCCCCTTCGCACTTCCTCCCACCGCAGTCCTGCTTTTCCCCAAAGGTATCCTGACCTCCAGCATCTTAGATGAACTCTGCCTGTGTCCAGAAGTTCTGTAAATATAACCGACCCAGATGCACTCTTCTGCTCAACATTGTGCTTGATACATGTTGTCAGAGTGCACTCATTTCCATTGCTGCCTGCACTTAACAAAATGAATGGCCCTTCCCACTGTCCTGGACATCTGAGTTGCGTAAGTTGGTTATACAGCTAGGAGTGTGTGTGATCTAGGAGAGATCACGGTGAGGCTGGAGGCTTGGGGGTAAGGTGGGGGTAGAGAGGATTCACCAGAGACACAGTAGAGAACAGAACAGGCAGATTTATTGAAATACACTGCTGAGGGGAGCAGTGGGTGAGACAGGAGAGTCTGTGCCAAAGAAAAATTTGGAGCTCCCTTTAAGAACCTGTTTTTGAGGGCTTTTCATGACTGGGGCATCAGTTTGGGCTGGTTAGTGCTGGGATGTATGATCTTGGGGTTGACCTCCGACTCAGTTGTGTCCTGGTCCTGCTTCCACATTCAGGGTCAAAGTGATCAATCTTATGGCCTGGTTTCCATAGCAACCTTATCAACTCACTGTATTCAAGTCTCCCAAACCTTCCTGCTAGGAAAGGGGTGAGGGCTTACATTTTCATGTTATTAAATGACACCCCAATAGAGTGGAAGTTCTTTGTCATGGTGTGGGCGCTATGCTTGAATTTACTTTTCCAAATAGTTCAGAAAGTAGTTTTCCAGAGTAGCTGCAAAATTTACACTCCCACCAGAGTGTAAGAGTTGCGGCTGCTCCCCATCTTCACCAACACATTATTTTGTCAGTCTCCTAGATTCTGACTTGCTGGTGGGTGTGTGATGGTTTTTCATCCTGGATTTAATCTGCACTTCCCTGAATAATAACGCTAGCTCCTTTTACACTGCTTGCTGGACATTTGGGCAGCCTCTCCTGTCAAATGGCTGTTAAAAGCATCATTTTTAGTTTTTTTTTTTTCATTTTCATTTTTCTTATTGATTTCTATGAACCATTTATATATTCTGAAAATCCTTTTTTGGAAATATAAGTAACAGAGATGAAGGTAGGAGGTTTCTGTTTTCCAGATGGCAAGAGAGTTTTACCATGAAATCCTACCTTTCCCATAAACCAAATTCCCGGGTACACTTAAGTCTATTTCTGGGTTCTCTATTGTTTTTACCCACCTGCCTATCCCCTCCTCCAGTATCAAACTGGTTTAATTGCTGAGTTTCAGATGGTTTAGTATCTAATCAGGTTGGTCTTGCTTCAGTAGAGTCCTTTTTCTCAGAATTTTCCCAGTTATTTTTGCAGGTTTTTTTCTCAGATGAACTTTGGTTTTATTTCATCTGAATTTTTTCAATTCTGCAAAATCTTTCCTGGCATTTCATCTATCAGTTCATTTTGAGATTATGCTCCTCTCCATGAGGCTATTACTCAACAGCAGGACCGGCTTCTCCTTTGAAGCAGGCTCTCTATGTCTCTCAATAGAAGTTAGAAGTCTCCATAGGGAGAATGATCTGGTCGGGGTACATTTTCACTCAAATGTTTTGTACTTTTCTATATTTTCCATAATATTTTGCAATAAGTTATTTTTAGCCTAAAGCAAAACTGTGGGTCTTGAATATTTATGTTGGAATCCACCTTCGCTGAATTCTCCTATTGCTTCTAACAGGTGTTCCATGGGCTCATTTGAAATCAGCAGGTACTTAACCACATCATCGGCCCCCACCTTTTCAATATTTTTGCCTCTCACCTAATCTTATTGACTTGTACTGTGAGAATGATATTTAAGAGATGAGGTCACCTATCAGGTCCTAGAAGAACTGGGGACATAAACCAGTGAAACTGAGAGGTAAAGGCACTTGCCCCATTGATATCTCAGGTGAGTAAGCCCCTGTTTAGGATGGGAGGCCACACTCTGTAAGATGTTTAGGAGCAACCCTGACCTCTACCCACTAGATGCCAATAACATCTCCCTCAACTGTGACAATCAAAGATGTCTCCAAACATAGCAAATGTCCCCTGAAAGGGGAGATCAACCCCAATTGAAGACCACTTGTTTTAGGGGGAGTAGCAGGATCCCCTGAGCCCAGAGTTGATTAGGAGCAAATCGCCTGCATCTGTCTTCCCCCATCTCTCCACTTGACAGAGGGTTGTCAGGCCCTTTCAACCTCATCTTTATTTCACTCCTCCTTGACCTCACACTCTTAGACATCCAGGATATCCCCCCGGCCATCCCTGGTGGGAGCTGTATTCACTTTGTCTGCCCTGAATTTAATGACAATGCTTCTAATCTTTCACCATCAGTTTAATTTGAGCTCAGTCTTTTAAATTATGCTAAGAAAATGTTTGTCTCAATCAGTATTTTCCATGGCGAGTGGTAGAAAACCACTCCGATTGTCTTAACACTTTGTGTGCTGGTGCCCTTTAAATTTACCAGCCCTTGGGGCCGGCCATTTTCTGTGCCACCGCATGAATGGTATAAGCATTCAAGAAAACACACACAACTTCTGAACTACTGGATATTAAAAAAACTGTAATATCTCTCATAAAACACCTTACACTTTCACCAAAACAATGTGTAAAGCTTCTAGACTGAGTACGATCAAAGAAATAGCTCCTAATAATTCCAAATAAATCCACCGTGGCATGAAAACCCAGAGACTAGATGAACATGTATTAATACGTGAGCGGCCACCTGATACTGGTGACAAAAACACGTACTAATACATGAACGGACCACAAAGTGTTAAGCAGTGACAAGAATGTTTTAGCCTATAAGAAAAGAACCCACCGGTGAAGGAAGCTTCTGGTGCTTGGTTTGGTCATGCCTCCAGCTTCGTTTCTCAGACTCCGAGTGAGCTGCCCTGCATTCTGCCTTTCCAGGACACGCTTCATATTTGAAGTCATGATTGTGGCCAAGAAAATGACTCGGTGACCAGTTGTTCATACTATTCAACGCAGTGGTAGGATTACATAGACCAGCTTGGGGCTAAGGGAGCCAAACATAGAGCAGGGTGGGGTCAGTGCCACTTCAACTCTGGCCACCCTCAATGGGGGGGGGGGAGGGACACCACCTCTTCCAATTACCTTCCCTTGTCTTCAATTGCGATTATTGAATTTGATTAAAATTCTCTTTTGATATCTACTGAGTTGGTCTTCTGTTGTTTATTCCTTCTGGTGTTTATTCAATAAATATGCACTACTAATAGATTTCTACTAATAATTTTGAAAGACCTTGGCTTTGGAGGAAGAACCCCCATTTGAAGGTAGTATTTTATTCTTTTAATTGGGTATAGTATTCTGTCACTACCTAAAGGGTTTGTTTTTTTTTTTTTTCATGGTTATCCAAGTGAGATTGTTCTGAAGTTTTCTGTTTTTGTGCCAATTTTGTCAAATTTTGATATCTTTTTTTACACTAGTTTTATAAAAGGAAGTTGAAACCATCCTTATTCCTCTAGGTTCTGGAAGGGTTTAAATAGTATCAGAGTCATCTGTTACTTCAGCATTTCAAAGAACTTACCTTTGAGACCATCTGGAGCTGGTGTTTTCATGGAAAGGTTGCTTTTTTACAACTTTATCCATTTTTTTTCCCATTGTTTTTAGTCTATTTAGGTTTCTATCCCATATGGAGACAGTTTAGATCATTTATAGCTCCTGGGAAATATTTTGTTTCAATCATCTTCTCAAATTTATTCCCACTGAAATTTTTGTTTCTAATGTAGTGTGCCTGAACTATCTCCCAATGATTTATCAATTTTTGTACATATCCCCACATAAATTTATCATTTCTATCATTTCATTTTCTAACTCATTAATGCTTATATTTTCTTGTTCCCTTGGAATTATTTAGTTGAAATTTTCCTAACTTTTTGATTTGATTGCTTGATTCATTTGTTCTAATTCTTTCTTGTGTAGCAAGTGCCTAAATTACGGGGTTTGGATGAGCAAACAAGACATTCTACTCATCAGACACCACAGGAAGGTGAGAGATGAAGAGTCACACCAAACATTTAAAAGAGTCGTCAAGAACTCGCTAGATGAACACACTAAGGGGATAACAGGATTGACCAGCAAGACTTAGAATACATTTCGGGAGGACATTTATTTGGAGAGAGATGTTCTCTAAGCCACACCTACTCTAAGGAGGGGCATGGACACTAAGCCCAAGTTGGTGGGCGGGATAGAGTGGGGCTTCTGGGACCACAGCAAACAGGTGTCTGACCCAACCCTGAGGAAACTAGAGAAGTCGTGACAGCAGAACAAATGACTTTACCCCGAAAGCCACCGCATCCTCATCAGGGGAGGGGACTAGGGGGCCAGACAATGAAGAGGACAAGAAGTTGATACCAAGAGTCATAGCAGGGAGATTCCTGAAGTTACCAGGAAAGTGCTCAAATAACAAAGAACTCCCTTTAACCCACATCCCAGATACAAAACCTGTGAAATCAACTTAGAATGTTACTAAGTTCCCTTACTTCCTCTCCCTCAGAATTGAACCAAAATGGGCCCAGGGGTGGGAGCTGGGGGGGGGGGGGGGGGGAGGAGAAGGGAGGTGTCAGGACCGCTAATTATATAGGATGGTGCTCGTGCTTTGAATGATTATGAGGAAGTTAGGAAATGGGTAGAAGTAGTCTATTAGGAACATGGTGCTCCAAGCCCTTAAGTCCGTTTATCAGCCCAATTGAGAAACACTCAGTTGGAACCAGAAGGGCACCCCCAACCCCACCCCAAGCCCAGGTGCCCTAGGTCCATTTATCAGCTTGATTAGAGTTCAAAACACCAACACAATAATACAATGCTAGAGCAATGGACCAAGACTAGTCTGGGGAAGGTAGGCCCAGGTAATGTGGACAAACCCAGCAGACCTGGGTGACCCAGGAGGCCCCTTTGGACCCAGCCAATCAACAAGAGACACAATGCAGAGACCAAACCCCTACTCTCTTCCCATTATACCCACATAAGCACCTACTTCTTCCAACCACAATCAGCTACCCATTTGGGACCCCTCTCTGCTCAGACAGCTTTCTGGGTGTCCTCCTGGTTCCAATCAAGTGTTTCTCACTCTGTTGTTCTTCTTACTTATCAATAAATCTTTTGCTTTTCTATACGTTTGGTCTTGATGTTGAATTTTTTCTTCACATGGACAAGAAACAAGAAAAACACTGCCTGGGGTTCTCAGACTTCAGGTCAGCTCCGAGAACCCCAATTCAATTATTTGCAATTGTAACTATTAACGGGTCAGCTGAAGAGTGATGAGCACACACAGGTCTTCACTGAGTGTCATGGGAAAGCAACTCAACCATGAGACTAAAGGGACAGCCAGAAATAAAGTTCTATAGAGACTACACCCTAGAAAAGAAAGCAAACACCGTAAAAAAAAAATGAACAATGATGTAAAATATATAAAAATAAATAAATTATTTTAAAAATAATAAAGATGCTTTCTGACTAGAGATGTCCCTCTCCAAAACACTCGCTACACAAGTTGGTTAAACAAGTGCCTTTAGCAGCAAAATTTTCCTCCAAGCTGGACTTCTAAGCACCAATATTTAGTATGTTCATTCCATCTAATATATGTTCTAGATATTCTTCAGTTTCAGTTTAATTTGTTCTCCAACCCAGGAGTTACTTTAGTTTCCAGGTGGCTGATTTGTCAAGGACACTATTGTCTTGATTTTACTCTTAAGTTTTATTGAATTAAGTCAGATATTGTACAATAGAGACATCATTTGTGCAGTGATGAGCTTCTCAGGAGAGTGTGAGGGAAAAGATCTCACGTTCTGATTCTCCTGCATGCAGTTGCACTTTGCTGTGCTCTGCTCCCGTCCTCCCCAGGGACCTCGAGCACCCTCATCTGCTTCCCCATGACTAGAAACGTCACAATCATTCATATTAATGTGGGTGGTTTGCGTGTCTCAAGCTAGTCCTTTAGAAACTCTTGCCCCTCATTTCTGGGTAATTTTCTTGTACGATTTCTTTCATGTGCTTCTCTGCTCCATTTTCTCCGTGCATTCTAGAATCTACATTAAATAACTGGACCACCTGGGTAGATCTCCCTGAACTGCTATTCTGTCATATTTGCTTCATTCTTTCTTTATTCCTTTTCTTGGCGATTCCTTCTAATGTAGTTTCCAATCCTTCTACAAATTTGAAAAAGAGAATGAGTAGTTGAACATTATGCTGGGAAAGAAGCCAGACACGGACAAGCACAGGGTCCATGAGCTCATTACCTGGGAGATCCAGGATAGACAAGTTCATCAGGATGGAAGGTGGCTGGGGATTTCCAGGGACTGGGAGAGGGGAGTGCAGTGAGTGTTCAATGTGTTCAGACGTGTTTTAGAACAAGACGTGTTTTAGAACAAGAGCTGACAGCTGCATGACACTATGAAGGGACCAAATGACACTGAATTGTAGACTTTGAAATGGTTCCTTTTTTCATCATGTGAGTGTCCCTTCAATTTTAAAAATAAAATTTTCAAAAAGCAAGTGAAACAAAAAATTAGAAATCGTTGATCATGCTTTCATTCCTGAGGTCTCCATCTGCTTCTCTTCATTTGTTTGTTCCAAGGATGCACTTTGTGTTTTGTTTAATGGACATAGCATTGTCTCTCTCAAGTCTCTGAGGATATCTGTCAAACTTTCAATTACCTTCTGTTTGCCTGTATTACCTCAGTGTTCTCTAAAGTTATTGTTTAGGTATTTATCAATATTTGTTTTATCTCATCTTCTTGTCAGACAATGTGACAGTTTGAAAGTAAACCCACAAGTTCTTTGATACTCCTCGCTTCAAGAGGTGAAGCCCCCACAAGTGTGGGCTGACTTGGGGACTTGTTCCTAATAGTAAAAGAAAACAGGAATGATGGTGTGTGAGAGCCGAGACTAGGTTGCAAAATGCTTCCTTCTTGCTCTCTCTCTCTCTATCCTTCAGACTGGGGAAAGCCAGCTGTCCTCTCAAGGACACTCTGGCAGCCCCATGGTCAGGTCCACGTGGTTAGAAGCCCAGGTCTCCTGCCTCTAGTGATGGGACATGCCCTAGGCCATGGATCCTCCTGTCCTCGTGATTCCTGTGCCTCATAAGAGATACTGAGCCAGCACCACCCGGCCACGCCACTGCCCCATACCTGGCCTACCAGAACTGTGAGATGTAAATGACTGTCACTTTAAGCTACTAAATTTGGGCCTAATTTGTTAATTGGCAGCAGATAATGAACACAGAAGCTTCCTCAAAAGTTTGAGGAAGTGTCATTGAATTGTTGGTTTGTTATTTAAGAATGAGGACATCGAAACTTGCAGGAAGCTCTGACTATGTGGGCAGGATGGACCAAAACAATGGTCAGTCCTTAAATGATATAGGAGGTGGCCTTTTCTCTGGGCTCCTTCAATATATCTCAAGAGGACACTATCTTTGGTAGTGGGTATGGTATGGCAACATGCATCTGAAGACATATGAGCCTCTTAGGGGTGCCTAAATCATACACAGTGGTGTAGACCAATATTACCTCAATAAAAATAATATAATTAAAAAGAGAACACTGTGGCACATACACACAATGGAACACTACTTAATTATAAAAAAAGATGAAATCCTACCATTTGCAACAACATGGATGGACCTGGAGGTATTGTGTTACGTGAATTAAGTCAGATGGAGAAAGATAAATACCATATGATTTCACTCATATGTAGTAAATAACTAAAACTAATGAACTAACAATAGAAAACAAAAACAAACTCTTGAACTATAAGGACAAAGTGGTTACCAGAGGGAAGGGGGAAGCAGGGTGAGTCAGTCTAGTAAAGGGGTCAGTTGTATGGCAAGGATGGAAATTAGAATCTTGGTGGTAAACAGAATGCAGTATGCACAGATGTTGATTTATAATGATGTGTTCCTGAAGCCTATAGGTCACCCACCAATGCTACTTCAGTGATTTTTTAAAATTAATCATAAAAGAGCATTGATCAGAGAAGGGGTGCTGCATTTTCTCTGGAGGAGGGAAAAGGAGAAAAGGGTTGAATGTGAGGGTGTTGAGTTCATTTTTACTTCTAGCCTGGCATGTCAGCTTGCTAGGCTTTTGGAATCATAAGTCACTCTGCATTCTAGAAAGCAGTGAAAGGCCTCTTCACCTATATCCTCCACTTTAACTCGACACACTGATCTCTCCACCCTGCACTGTCAGTTACCAGCCTTCTAGCTTCCATTTGTTGACACCTTCTGGCCACTACTGGGCCTTCTTCACCTGCTCTCTTTGCCATTGTCAGGGATACTTGTCTTTTCTCTTGCTATCATCTTAGCCATTCTCTGGAAGAAGACAGATAATATCTAGTCATTTGAACACTAGTTCCTCCTTTAACTCTTAGTCTTTGAATAATTTTATTTTTGAATCCTGTCTTAAACACAATTTATCTCTCAATTTGTTTTATTAACCAAATATATTTTATTTTAATGAATAAATTTGTCTCGTTTATTTTCTTTGAATAATAAATACATCTGGTCTAATTTTATCCTCATTTTTGTTGCTTTAAATGTTTTCTTGATACCCATTATTCCCTGCATAGATTGTCTTGTTTGTTTTATTTCGGTGTGAGTTTTCCTTCTTGTGAATTGGAAAGTACACAAAGTCTGTTCTAATCCTCTCGTGGTTGGCTTTATAATTTTACGAGTGACATTTAATCATTGCTTCTTGGGTGTCCTGATGTTTTGTTCTAAAACAGAATTGTCACGCTTTTTGTGTAAAGGGTAGGTAGTAAATATTTAGGTTTTGCGAGACATATGGTTTCTGTCACAACAGCTCACTTCTGCCATGGTGGCATGAATGCAGGCACAGACAATACCAGAATGAGTGAGCCTGACTCTTCCAGTAGAACTTTATTTATAAAAACAGGTGGTTAAAAAAAAAAGGAGCGAGCATGTGGCAAGTCGATCTGCCCCTGGGCCTGCGTTTGTTTACTTCTGTTCTAAAAGATTTAAATTATCACACACTTCTTCTCATCTTCCTCTTTCCTGTTATATAGTTGAGAGTATGGTTTTTTTTTTTTTTAGTTGTTTTGGTGGGTCACTTTATAACATCAAAAAATATATTGATCTGTGGGGCCTCCCCGGTGGTGCAACAGGTTAAGCGCAGTGCTGTGGAGCTATCGGGCTGCTTTGTGAGTTCAATACCCAGCTGGGGAGATAACCACCTGGCACAGTAGACCTCTCCTGTCTCGCCCACTGCTCCCCTCAGCACTGTATTTTGGTCATCTGCCTGTTCTGCTCCCTGCTCTGTCTCTGGTGAACCCTCTCACCGCCCCACACCTCCAGCCTGCACCCCAGCTTGTATGCAAAAATGAATAAATCTTTTAAAAAAATTGATCTGTGAAAGACAATGTCAAGAAAACAGGAAGAAAAGACAGACAGGAGAAAATATTGGCAAAAGACACAACTAATAAAGGATTTTGATCCAAGATATACAATGAACTCTTAGGAGCCAATAAAAGAAAAGCTGGATCAAAAAATGGACCAAAGATCTTATCAGACACCTCACCAAAGAAGATAACCAGATGATAAACATAGGAAAAGATGCTCCACATCACATATCTTCAGGGAAATGCAAATTAAAATGATGAGCTATACACCTATCAGAACGGCCAATATCCGGGATACTGACAGCACCTAAGGTCGGTGAGAACGTGGAACAACAGGAACTCGCCTCCGTTTTTGGTAGAAACACAAAATGGCACAGCAATTTTGGAAGAAAGTTAGGTGGTTTCTTACAAAACCTTACTTATTCTTGTCATAAAATCCTGATCCTAGTTTCCATCCCACTCTTGAGTGTATGGTCCATGTTGTCCTGGCTTTACACTTTCAGCACGGAGACCTGAGAGATTTCTTCTCATCAAGGAGAGGTAACATGAGTCATTTTTTTTAACCTGGATTATTTGTACTTTGCTAGTAGCATTTTTTTGATATCCCTAATGTCTCCAACCCAGGTCAAAGAGAAAAGGCATAAAAAGAGGTTTGAAATGCCTGCATGAAATGCACATAATGGGGATCTTTACCAAGATGTTGGACACTCACCCAGTTCCCACACCCTCAAAAGTTCCTGCTTCATTTATTTCCTCTTTTATCTTCTTTCTTTCCTCTCCAGTTTTCCTCCCTGCCAAGGTGTAAGGAGGGATGAGTGGCCATAAATCGATAGCACAGGGGAGCTTGTGGTGATGGTGCAGTTATGTATCCTGACGGTGATGCTAACGTACACAAAGCTGTGAGTGTGCATAGAACTAGACATGCACACACACTCACACACATGCACACATACACACACATCTGCAGGTTAAATGAGTGAAATCTGAGTGAGCTCTATGGGTTGTTCCAATGTCAGCTTCACGGTGCTGACATTGTACTAATGCTCTGCAAGATGCTGACATCAGGGGAGGTGGGGTGAAGGATGCACAGGACTTACCTGTGTTATTTCTTTGCCACCTCTAAAAGTTTTTTGAAGTTCAAGGAATTTAAATAAAGAAGAGAAAACCAGTTTAACAAGGGAACATGCATGGAATTAAGCAGTGATTGTGGATGGACAGATGGACCATATCTGGCTCAGATCCCTGGGCTGTGGTGGCTTTCAATTGGCAGGGACCTCCGCTTCCTGGGAGGCTGGAGTCTTGTGGGCCACAGCAGAAATGGGCCAGTATGGCTGCTCGCTATAGGGAGGACTCCTGGCTTCCAGTCCATCCAGGGCCTGGGTTAATTCAGAAGCCTGGCTGACCCACACAGCTAAGGGGCCAGCACTTTGGGCAGACCCAGATATTGCCCTTAATCCTTGGATGGGAGCACAGGCCACAGTTACAGTGGGAGCCAGAGGCCATGCTGGGTCCAGAGTTCAGTCCTGAGATATTCCAGGTTCAACTTTTGTCACGGGCGTTACCGTCCCACACCATCCACTCCACGGCTGTCTGGAGTCCTTTCTCCTGGGGGGCTCAGAGCACCTGGCTTCAGTGTGTGCATAACTCACTTTCACATTACCTTGGTGACACCCAATGGCACTGACTGAGCAGGAAAGGAGAAACAGTTTGGAGCTCAGAGCAGACTCTGTAGCGAACATAGCACACAGAGACTAAGGAGGCAGGAACTGCAAGGAGGTTCCATTTCTTGGAATTCCAGATGCCTCTGGCCCCACACTCCACACATACTTGGAGCCCCCCAATGACTTGTTAAATGAAAGGTTGAATGAGGAGATGAAGTTAACATCCCTCAACTTATTTCTTCTTCTGCAAAATGAAGGGGGTGGTAGCAATCAAATGATGAAGCAGCTAGGGAAGTTCTCTGCAGAGTGTTGTGTGTTCTGAAACAGAGAAGTGACACAGAACCCAGACTCAGGAGGTGAGATGAAAACTGCTCCCAGCGAGGAGACATACAATGAGAAACAAGATCAAGCTGGGGCCAGAAACCCCACTATACAGGAGAGGGTGCCAGCAGGCCAAGTCTGAGCTGTAAGTAGCCTGGGTATGCTGGGGTTGTGTGCGGGAGGGGGTGCCTAAAAATCATTTTCACCTGTATTTATGTCTACCCAAAGAGGCCCCCATCGTTAAGTGGTGACGGAGATAACTGGCATGTGTTGAATACTTGCTCGGTGCTAAAGGCTGTGATGAGAACTCTATCTGCACATTTCACCTAGTCCTTCTAAAACCCACAGGTATTCCTTCATTCACTTACACATTCATTCAACAAATACTTATTAAGAGCCCACACCCTTTACAAATGATGACTATGAGAAGACATGAAAATCCTAACATGATGTTTAAGGGAGAAAGGAGTAAATACTCAAATTTACAAGTCAACACTACAAAAAAATATAGTGAGAGGCTGAACAGGAAACAAAACAGACAAAGGCCCTCCTATCCTCAAGTTTATACTCTATGACTACAGAAAGACAAAAAACGAAGTAAAATGCACGGTGGTGATAAATGCATGATGGGGGAAAAATTAGCAAGGAAGGGGTTAAGGAATAAAGGAGTGAGCAGCACGGTTATGTATGATAGAGACGAAAGTGCTCAGTGCAAAGGTGACAAGTGAACAAAACCTGAAGAACGTAGCAGGCGAGGGGAGTGAGGGAAGAGAATTCTGGGCAGGCGCACAGTGAGAGCAAAAGCCATGAGGCAGGTGCAAGCCTGGCAAGGTCAGGGCTCAGCAAGGCAGCCTGGATGGCTGGAGCAGAGGCAGACCACGTGGGAGGCACAGCCAGCCACACCGCCAGGCCAGAGTGTGAAGGTCCTTGCAGTTTGGCTTCTACTCGGAGATGAAAAACACTGAGTATTCCAAGCAGAGGAGCAATGGGATCTGACCTCATCTGAATCCCTGTGTCTGTTGTGCGGAGGAAGAACTGCAGGAGGGTTTGGACAAAAGCAGAGACCAGTCAGAAGGTGGTTTGGTATTCCAGGAAGGAGGTAATGGTGGTTTGGACTGGGGAGGCGGCGGGGGGGGGGGGGGGCTGGCAGAAATAGGTCCCCACCTCATCTATTTTGAAGAAAGAGCCTGAGGGACTTCCTAATAGGTTAGGGTGTGGGACAAGGAAGATTAGGAGGACAGCAAGGACAGATACAATGACATTCCCTGAAATGGGAGAGATGGCAAGAGGAACAGGGAGAATATTTGGAGCTTCAGCTTGCATGGTCTAACTCCGGCCACCGGAATGCTGAAAGCACCACTGGGCTGAGAAGAGAGCTGTGTCAGAGAACTGGGATGCATCACCAGCATGCAGATAGCACTCAAAGCTGTGAGGCCAGAAAGGCAACCCTATAAGACCCCTGAGGGTAAGTATAGAAGAAAAGAAAGGAGGGCTTGGTGCCTATGGCTTGTGTCCTGAGGCGTGATCCTTTCAGAGTCTCAGCAACACAAAGGTGTGGTCCCAGGTCCCTGCAAACCGTGTGACTTTTTTGGGAAAAAAGTCCCTACAGGTGTGACTAAATTAAGGCTCTTGAGTGGGAGAGATGATCCTGGATTATTCAGGTGGGACCTAAATGCCACAACAAGTATCTTTACAAGAGACAAGCACAGGGAGGTTGGACAGAAGGAGCAAGGCCACGTGAGCACTGGGCAGATGGGGAGACACAAGCCAAGAAATGTGGGGAGCCACCAGGAGCTGGCAGAGGAAGAGGATGGGCCTTCATCGAGAGCCTTGGAGGGCGCGCAGCCAGCCAGCACCGGATGTGGCCCAGCAAAACAGAGTTCAGACAGACGCCTGGTCTCCAGCATCGTGAGAGAATGCATTTCTGTTGGTTAAAGTCACCACGTTTGTGGGAATTTGTTACAACAACCACAAGAAATTAGTACACAAGCCTTCAGTGCGCCATGAAAAGAGCAGGTATTGAGATAGGTATTGTTCCCAGTTTGCAAATAGGGAAACCAAGGCTTCTTACATCCCCAAAGTCACACAGCAGGCAAGTCTTAAGGGTGAGCTCAGCGCAGACCTGTCAGGTTCTGAAGCTCAAACTCTTTCCCATTATCTAACTCTCTTTCTATCCAGAGACACCCAGGGTCCAGTGCAGGGAAGTGACCAACCCCTACTACCCAGCACCGTGCAGGCCACTCAGAACATTCCCTCCAGTCTCACCTAGGTGCTGGCGGTTGCTGAAGAAGCCATGAGGCTGGCACAGGGTCCCAGTGGGCACCCGGTCACTCCTAGAAAGCAAGGGTGCCCTGGGTAACAAGCCATACATATTGAAATGTTCCAACCCAATAGGCATCTCATTTCTCAAAGAAGTGACCCCCCAAAATGTCCATCACAGTCTTGGTTATAGTAGCCTAAAAGTAGAAACAATTTTATTGACCCGGGGAATGAGTTTGGTTAAATACATGATAATAATATCAATAGATGGACAAGTACTTCTTTCCAGACCACGTCCTTTAATTCTGACATGATGTTAAATGGATAAAAGGGTAAAAAATATCAAATTTATAAATTAAACAGAAAAAAAGACAAAGGAATAGACCAGAATATGAATGATAATTGGCTTTTAAATGGGAAGCTTGATGATTCTTTTTTCCTAGTAAACAAATTTTCTTTAGTGATACTGTATTACTTACATGATCAGTTTTATATATATATAAAAAGGAACATTTTTTAGTCCAATAACTTATTTATAAGAACCAACCAGAATGATAAAGACTCTCGTGACTCCATCCCATAAATGATTCAGGCCCTGGGAGTGCTTATTCTGGAGACAGAAAGACTGAGGGGTCTTGCCCACTATCCTTCAGCATTTGAGTCCTGTCATTTGTGAGAAAAATTAGTGTGATGGCAGAGAGCAGAATGAAGACTAATGGGGACGTGTCTCTCTGTTCTGCATAAGTAAAGACTCTCCAGGAGTAAAATTTCCCATAATAGACTGAGCTAACTCTGAGGTGGGAAGCACCCTGTTACTAGAGGGAGTCAAGCTGAAGTCAGAGCTGCGATTGCCTGACATTCAAAAGGAAGTTGAAAGAAGGGGGAAGAAAATCAAGATGTGACAGAAGCAGAATCAGCAGGTGATGGGGGAGATCAGAAGCCCCAGTGGCCCCAGAGGCCTCCCTTAAAGCTCCTCCCAACCCAGCACCCTCGTCCCTACTGGATTTCACCAAAAAAGGCCACATTTGGAGGAACCACCAGGTGTTGAAAGTGCCATAGATATTGAGGGCCAGAGGACTCTAGAGGTCATTGAGGATCGTGCCCTCAGATTACCAAGGAAGAAAGTGAGGCCAGAGACAGCAGTGAGTGTCCAAGGCACAGGGCAGGTGTTTAGATCCCAGCACCCGTGGCTCAGCTGGCTCCCAGACCCCACCCCCCCCAAGTGCCTCAGCGCCTCCCAGACTCTAGCAGTCCTGCGCCACCTGCCACTTCTGTTTCCCTCCAGGTATGAGGACAAATTCAGCAAGGGCTGTGACCCACCCGGAGAAAGAGGACAGAAAATGTCAAGAGTCGGAATAGAAAGATGACAGCTATTCCAGTCTGATTTGCTCACCTCGCTCTTTGTAACATACACACACACACACACACACACACACACACACACACACACAATTGTTTTGTTTTTTGCCTGGGAAGAAATTAATGACCCCTGGGCTGCCCATTGTTCTTTTAGTCTGGCGACAAAAAGCACAAGTGATCACTCTGGTTCATAAAAAAAAAAAAAAAAAAACAGTATTTGATTGAAGGTGAAATTTGTTTGGAAATAATGAAATGTCTATCGGAGCCCAGGCACCACACCGCCCTGAGGTGAGAGTGGAACGCACCCCACTTCATATTTCATTCCAAGGAAATGCCCTCCTGTAATGAAAACAATCGTGTCCGTGCAGTCTCACTCGGCCAGGGACCCGGCGCATTTCCCGAGGAAACCCAGGGAAGAGCTGATCAATAAAATCCATCAGACTCACCACATTCTTGAAGCACTTTCTGTGTTCATTTATCCTGGACCTGGGAGTGATTATGTCAGGGTCTTTTCCCAAGGACTCTGGGAAATAAAACAATTTTCCATCCCAATTCTCTTTTATGAAAGGCTTTGGTTTCTTCAAATGTGCATTTGCTGTTTATTTCCGCTCCCGGGCACCCCACGGGCCAACCTGGATAAGCTTGTCATTGTCAACAGGAGCCTGAGCATTCAGCTGCTAGCCCTGCACAGGCCTCCAGCTTCTGGCCCTGGGGGCACAGGGACAATGACCCTGGGGAATTACTCGGGGCTGGTTTCTCGGAGCTGTCTGAGTCATGGCTGCAACGGATTCTTGCCGCAAAGCCCCAAAAGCAGATGCACTAGCAACTTGGGGGTGGTGAGACATTCTCCCCAGACCAAAAGGTAAAAGTGTCCTCTGCAAACTCCTCTGCTCAAAAAAAATTTTCTATATAATGTAGATTCACATACAGTTGTAAAGAGTAAAACAGGGGGAGCTGTGTCCACTGCATGCAGTTTCCCCAATGTGAACATTTTGCAAAACTACATTATGACGTCACAACCAGGATGCTGATGTTGGTAAACTCACCCATCCTGCCAGAGTTCCTCGGGTCACTGATGCTGGTGTTTCACGTGTCCTTACAATGCTGTCTCTGTGTAGTGAGACACATTAGTGGTGGCGATCACAACCCCTTGCATACAACTCTACACGTAAGATGCCACACCGGTCAGTGCCTTCCCCCTTGTTGCCTTTTTAGAACCACTCTCACCTCCTCCCACCCACCAGCCCACACTCCTGGCAACCCCTCATCTGTTCTCCATTTTTTGAATTTAGTCATTTCAAAACTTTACATCAGTGAAATCATGTCTATGTAATTTGGAGGGTTGACTTTTTTCCTTCCCCATAATTCTCCTAAGATCCATCCAAGCTGTTCGATGGCCCGACAGCCTGTTCCTTTTTATTGCTGAGTAGTGCTCCATGGTGGGGAAGCACCGGCTTGTAAACCATTCATCTGGTAAAGGACATCTGGGCTGTTTCCAGTTTTTAACTATTGCAAATAAAGCAACTATGAAAATTGGCGTACAGATTCTTATGTGAACGTAAGTTTTCCTTTTCAGGGGGGACACAGGGGAGCAATTGCTTGCTTGTATGGCTGTTGCAACGCTCAGCGTTGAGGGAACTACCAAATGATTTCTCACAGCGACTTCACCACTTTCCATTCCCACAGCAGATAGGAGTACTCCAGCTCCTCTGCATCCTGCCAGCATTTGGTGTTTTCTCCATTTTTTTTATTTTAGTCATTCCAATAGGTGTGTAGTGATATCTCATTGTGGTTTTAATTTCATTTCCCTACTAGCTAGTGGTGCTAAATGCCTTTCTGGGGGTTTCCTTCCATCTGTACATCTTCTGTTCAGAAATATCTGTTCATTGGTTTAGCCTACTTTCTAAGTGGAGTGTTTGCTTTTTCCACTCTAGACTCCACAAGGCAAATTCCACAATACAAACCTCCAGGCTGACCTTGCCTTACAGGCAATTGTGCCTAAGGAGAGAAAGGCAGGAAATCTGACAGAGCAAAGTCTCGTCCTCCTTCCTTCTCTCTGCCCTGTGTGTCGTCCCTGTGGGGGCAATGCCCAGGAGCGTCAGGGGCTTTCATTCCAGCTCTGCCATGGAATTACTGTGCTATCTGGGCACTTGTCCCCTCTCTGGCCCTTTATTCATCGACTATAAAATGAGGATGTTAGTCTTGATGATTTTTGACGTCCTAGTCTGCTTTTCTCCCATCCACGTCTCTGGGTTTATGATGCCACCAATATTTCTGTAAAAAGGGGCGTTGCTGCTTTGGGTACTTGCTGTTTGAAGCATCCTAGCACAGTTCTCCCTGCTTGCAGATTTTCAGGCAGTCATCTGCTGTCCACCCCACACCCTGACTCTACCCCTTAATTCTCATGGCCTGCCCTCACCGCCATGTGGCCAGCCCTAAACTAATCCCCTGGTCCCATCCTCCTGGAGATTCGGTCACCAAAGTTGGTCCGACCAGGGAGTGTGAACCAGAGAGCACTGAGTCCCGCAGATGGGCAGGCACCTTGGGACCAGGAGAGGGGACGCCCCTGCAGAGAAAGGAGCCATCACTGAGGTGACAGATAAAGAGAAGTTGGGTCTGGTCACATCGTCATCATCTGAAGCCCCAGGATCAAGCCCCACAGGGATGATTTTCTCAGCCACGAGCCACAGCATTCTCTTAGCCAGTTGAGTCTTCATTACTTGCATACGAAAAACCCTAGTGTGTACAGATGCGATCCGGAAACCCTGAAAATTTGGAGTAATTCAAGGACACCTTCCAGTTTCCTAGTAGAGAGCTGTGTTTGAAAGCACCGCTGAGTGTATTTATCAGGTAGGCAGTTCTGTCCTCTCCCTCACGTTTTTTTTTTAAACTTCCTAGAGATATAATTGATGTACTAAAAATTGCATGAATTTAATGTACACATTTTGAAGGATTTGGATATATGCATGCACCTGGGATACTTTCACCATGATTTAGGTTTTTCCACATATCTATGGCTTCCAAAAATGTCCTTGTGTCCTTTTGTCTGCTTTTTGGTTTTCGAGACTCGGGCGTTGGAGTTTTTGTGGTGGTAAGAGCAATTCACATGCAATCTATAACAACATATTTTGAAGTTCACAATGCCACGTTGTAAACTTGCTGGCAGGCCCTTCTTGCAGGCTGAGACTGACCCCGTGGCTCTGCCCTCATTAGCGCCATGTTCCAAACTCCAAACTAACTGGCGGGTCACTTCTGAGGTCAGCTCATAGCATTCCAAATCTATGTATCTGTTGCCCAATTACACATCCAAAGGGAGGACTCTCTTTAAAAAATAGACCAGGGCTTCCTGAAACTGGAGCTGAAGGAGATTCATTATTGAGTCCCTCCCAGGGTCCCAAGGTGGTCAGGAGCATTTTTAATCCAATGGAATGAGGCCTTTCTCTTTACATTGTCCCCGAGCCATTGTGGCCAAACCTGATGAGGGGGGCTATCACCTATATTTCATCTTCTGGTTCACCAATGGTTGGACTTCACAGTCAAGGACACTATGTGCCAGGCACTGGGCAAAGTATAGAGGACTTACAAAGGATACCAGCACAGCCCCTGCTCTTGTGGAACTTGAAGTCCAAAGGCAAGGTGACAGGCATAAAATAGATGAGATCATGGAATGGGCAGCGGGAAGGAGGAACGGATGCTGTAGAATATAAAGCAAAGGCCCCAACTCAGTCTTGGCAGATCCAGGAAGGCTTCCTGGAAGAAATGACATCCAAGATGTCAAGGAATTAAGCAGTTAATGAGAGAGGAGAGGAGGAAAGAAGTATCCTATTAAAAGCTCCAAAGACAGAGGCAGCTGATACAAACTGGGTTGCCTGGTTCTTGCTTGGGCAAAGGGTGACAATGAAGGAGAAATAAGCAATTAGAACTGCTAGGCCATAGGAAAGTTGGAGCACCACAGTATGGAGAGGCTCTTTGGATATCATCAGAAGGACATGGAACACCATGGATATGTTTAAGCAGGAGAGTAGAGTGAATAGATTTTCCTTTAGAATGTAAATAGAAGCCAACCCCCCTCCCATGTGTCTCCTTCACCCTGTACAACCTCCCCACACGCACTTCTGACAGCAGACATGTGGGGCTTTCCATGCTAGGTGATTCTGTGACACCAGAATTTAACTCAGTTTTTACACTCTCTCTGGAGCTAGCATCAGATCCCATAAAACTGCTCCCACCCCATGTGGCAAGCCCCACATGACTGCCCTCATGCCACTTCAGATGCCAACTGAACATCTGGGTTGTTACCTGTGTCTCTGACCAACTGAATATAGTAAGAGTTTTCCCTATCCCCTCTCTGGTTTGGTTAATTTGCTAGAGCAGCTCACAGAAATCAGGAAAACAGTTACTTATAATTTACCAGTTTATTAAAGGATGCAAATGAATAGCCAGTTGAAAGAATATTTAGGGTGAGGTCTAGGAGGGTCCTAAATGTAGACATTTGTCCCTGTAAAGCTGGGGTTCATCACTCTCCAGGTTCACAGTTGTCTTTCCCAACCTGGATGCTCTCTGAACCTGTCCTGGTGAGATTTTTATGGAGGCTTCCTCAGGTACACATGACAAAGTGTTATTTCTGTTCTAGTCCTTCTCTGAAGAATGGGGAGGGAGCATGGGAATAAAAATTTCAAGCTTCTCTTTTCTTTTTACAAGGGACCATGGAGATGGATCACGGGTGAATTGGTGGTGGGCTACCCAAGGGGAATACAAAATGTAAAAGACATAAATAACAATAAAAATATATATTAAAAGAAAACACAAAACAAAAAAAAAATTTCAAGCTTCTAATCATGACTTGGTCTTTCTGGTGACCAGCCCCCAACCAGGAGCCCACCCAGAGTCGCCTCATCAGAACTAAAGGGCTGTCATAACTGAGACAAACTCTTGCCTTCAGGTGAGCTGGCAGGAGCAGGGAAAGAACTTGGGACCCAAAGATCAGTGCCTAGGGCTTCCAGTGCAACCCCGCTGCTAGAAGGTAACTTTGGACAGAACCCTCCTCCTCTCTGAAATCCTTGTGAGCTAAAGGGGGCTGAGACTGGGCCCTGTAACTCTGTCTGGAAGGGGCAGGACCTCGCCCAACTGGAAAGAAGAGATGGGGGTCAGCTGGCCATCACAGTGGCCCCTGGGTTCCGTGAGGTGTCAGTGACAGGAGCGGTCCTCCCAGCTGTTTCCAGGATTCACACTCCCGGGGGTCAATTATGTAAGTTCTATTGTGCTCCCAGCTCGGGGTATTAAGTGGTCTTTTCATTTCCTCCCTCCACAACAGAGACCTTCTGGCTGATGGGTCTTGCTCAGACAACAGATGATGACAGGTCTGACCTAGGGACACTCAGGGCCATGCCAGGGCTGCTGTCTTCCCAAGGCAGCTGGAACGCTCTGTCCCCATCACAGGCAGGCTTCCCTGGGCTCCTGATGACTCTGGATGGGTTTCTAGGAAAGAATATTTTATGATAAAAAGAGTCAAGAACTTTCATTTTCAGGTCATGGGGCCTGTTGCAAAACCTGAACCTGAGAAACAAAAATGCAGGAAGTCCCCACTCACAGAATCTAAGCTCTCATTCTTTCAGAGTCTCCCCTCAACATTCATTCTCCCTCAGACACTCTGACTTCATTTATTTCCCCACACGAGCCATGGAGGGAGGGGAAACATACCAGTGAAAAGAAAAGGGTGGGAGAAAAAAGAGGAAGGGAAGGAAAAGAAATGATGGCTTCCCACAAAGAGTGGTCAGTTCCACCGCACACTGTTGGAATGAGGGGTGGAAAATGAGCATGAATTAGGCCCTCCCTGGTGGTGCAGCGGTTGAGTGCTGCGCTGTGGAGATGTCAGCAGCACGCGATGCGAGTTCGATGCCCAGCCAGGGAGAGTCCCACATTGTGCAGCAGACCTCTCCTGCCTCGCCCACTGCTCCCCTCAGCAGTGTATTTCTGATCTGCCTGTTCTGCTCCCCACTCTGTGTCTGGTGAACCTTCTCGCCGCCCCACACCTCTGGCCTGTATCCCAGCTTGTATGTATAAATAAATAAATCTTAAAAAAAAAAATGAGCACAAATTATTTGGGTGTGTCCGTATAGCCAGATATTTAGTGTTGTCTAGACAATATGTCTTACATTTAATGAAATTCTCTATTTCCCTTCAGGGTTATTGGTCTTTGTAGCCATGACTCCAACTCTCGACATCTCATTGAAGGAGGGTGTCTTGAAGATCCAAATTAGCAGGATGGTAGGTCTCTGGCTTGTAGCTGGCCATCATCACCATCACCAGCACCATCACCACCATGCATTCACAGGCGCGCGCACACACACACACACACACACACACACACACACACAGCCTCTTCTTATTTTAGGGGCTGAGGGAAAGGGACAATAGCGCTCTCTTTGCTCTTCTTTAAAGATACTGATACAATTAATTGGATTGGAGCAATACCCTTAAGACCTCATTTAACCTTAATTACCTCCTTAGAGGCCTCCATGTATGGCCATGTTGGAAGGGGTGGAAGTCAGGGCTTAAACAAATGAATTAGGAGGGACACAGATGCTCAGGTGATAACATCCAGATTGGGCCTGTTGGTGAAATTAGCCAAGTCCAGAGGCGCCTGCCCCGCCCCCACTCCAGCCTGCCGTGATCTTTCTAGAAAACAAGACGTGTCTCCTCACTGCAGAGAAACGCGTAATATTGAAATTGCTCCCCTAATCTTTATGCGATTGCCTTCTCCCTGATAGAAATATTGCCTCTTGCTGAGTATTTATTGTCTGCTTCTCTCCAAAGTATTGACTTTATGTAACAGTTTGATATACATCAAATCCTTTACGGATTTAATAAACTCCTCTGGTCAGCCTTCTGTTGTGAACACAATGAGATTTATGGTCGTCTTGGTGTAAAACCCTTTTTCCTTGAAATTTTCTACTTCCAGATATCAAAAGATAAGAAGGGAAGCATTTATCATCTTGGAAATCGTACCCCATGTCTGCCTGCTGGGTATTAGTCAGAAATGACTAGTGGTTAAAGGACTAAAATATGACAAATGCTTGACTGTTGAACAGCTGAAGCCAGGAGAAAAGCGGGTTTCAGAAAAAATTCCTCCTCTTCCCCTCAAAAAGGATTTTTCTTCACAATTAATCACTAGACCACTTGGAGCAGAGAGCAGCCTAATTTGAGTTGGACGCATAACTTTGGAAGTACTCAGCTGAAAGTTCAGCAAGTTGAGGCAATTGGGGACACATTTAGCAAGAGTCTATTTTGTCCCAGGTAAGGGTTTCACACCTGCAGACCGAGACCAGAGTGCTGATGTGGGTGCAGGAGGCAGAGGGCATCTGTGTAGGAATTAACTCTTCTTCCTAGCGCTCCAGCTCCTTCTAGGTCCATCTCTGAAGCTCTTACCCCAGGTCCAGACACACCTTAGCAATATTGCAGGTTCTGTTCCAGGCCTCCACAACAAAGTAAATATCACAATAGAGTGTCATGATTTTTTTTTCCAGTGCCTAGGAGAGTTGTGTTTATATTATACCAGTCTATTAAGTGCACAATAGAATTTTGTTAAAAAAACAAGTACATACCTTCATTTAAAAATACTTTATTGCTAAAAAATGCTAAACATCATCTGAGTCTTCAGCAAATCTTTATTTTGGAAAAGAAAACAATATCTACAATGTATAATAAAGAAAAGCATAATAAAACGAGGTGTGCCTGTATATAATTACCTACTTATATCTGTCTGTCTCTTAGGCTGAATTGGAGCAAGACCATACCAACCTGTCTCTTTAGTGCCTAGAGAAGGTAAGATGGAAGGGCTGCCCCCAAAAGGAAGGAAGGAATGGAGGAAGGAAGGGAGGAAGGGAGGAAGGGAGGGAGGGAGGGAGGGAGGGAGGGAGG
>PVIJ01005509.1:32743-102918 GCA_004024925.1 Scalopus aquaticus | reverse complement strand
GAGAAAAATATCGAATGGTTTCACTTATAACAGGACTATAGGGAGGCCGGGTGGGAGAGAGACAATCAGTGGGGGGGGAGGGGGGGAGGAAGGAGCTGGAGGGAGGGAAGGGAAAGGGCACAAAATGGAATAGAAAAGAACACAAGGGACCATGGAGATGGATCACGGGTGAATTGGTGGTGGGCTACCCTAGGGGAATGCAAAATGTAAAAGACATAAATAACAATAAAAATATATATTAAAAAAAATAATAAAAAAAAATAAAAGGTCTTATAGAATAGCCCACAGTTAACATCATATTCAATGGAGAAAAACTGAAAACGTTCCCTCTAAGATCAGAAAAATGGCAAAGATATTCATTGTTACTGTTTCTGTTCAACAAAGTAAAATCTTAGCTAGAGCAATTAGGCAAGAAAAAAGAAATGAGATACATTCAAATAGGAAAAGAAGAGTAAAATTTTCTCTGTTCACAGAAAACATGACCTTACATGTAGAAAACACTAAGATTACACATGTGCATGCACACACACACACACAGGCACCCACACCCAGAGAGAGAGAGAGAGAGAGAGAGAGACCTGTTAGAGATAATACATGAATTCAACAAAGTTGTAAAATATAGAATAAACATGAGCTAAATGAACTAAACATGAACTAAAACAATGAGCAAGCCAGAGAGGAAATTAAGAAAACAAACACATTTACCACGCCATCAAAAAGAATAAATTATTTAGCAGTAAACTTAGTCAAGGAAGAAAATGACATATATATGTATATTAAATTTTTTTAATTGCTAAAGAAATCAAAGGTGACGTAAATAAAAGTTATCTTCTGCTAATAGATTGAGACTTAATATTGTTAAAATGTCCATACTACCCAAATGATTTATAAATTTGCTGTAATCCTTACCAAAATCCCAATGACTTTTTTGTAAACATCAGAAAAATATTCCAAAATTCATAGGGAATCTCAAAGTACCGTCAACATGAATTTGACGTAGAAGAATAAAGTCAGAGGCATCACACTTCCTGATTTCAAATTATAATAAACTAAGATCTGATTTATTTGAAAATAAACTGAGAAACCTTTAGCTTGGCTAATTCAGAAAAAAAGAGAGATGACACAAATAACTAAATTCAGAAATTAAAAAATAGACATTACAACTGGAACCACAGAAATACAAACAATCAAGATACAGTTTCAGATCAACAAATTGGATAACCTGGAAGTAATGGGTAAATACCTAGAAATGTACAACCTACCAAACTTGGATAATGAATAAATAGAAAATCTGAACAAACCAACAATGTGTAAGACTGAATCAGAAATCAAATACCTCCCAACAAAGAAAATCTCAGGACCAGATGGTTTCACTGGAATTTTACCAGTCATTTAAAGAATTGAGGCCAGTCATTGTCAAGCTCTTCCAAAAAATTAATGAGGAGAGAACACTCCCAAACTCATTTTAGGAGGCCAGCGTTAGCCTAAAAACACAATCAGATAAGCCCACGAGAACAGCAGGTCAATATCCCTGGTGAATATAGGTTCAAATTCTCAACAAAATATTAGCAAACCTAATTAAACAGCACATTAAAAGAATGAAATATCATGGTCAATTATGATTTATCCCAGGGATGCAAGGATGATTCAGCATATGCAAATCAATAAATGTCATCTAACACATGATAGAATGAAAGATGACAATTATATCATCATCTCAACAGATGCAAAAAAACACTTGACAAAATTCACCATTCTTTCATGATGAATTCTCTCAACAAATAGGTACCAAAAGAATACATCGCAACATAATAAAGGTGATATATGACAAGTCCACAGTGAATATCATACTCAGTGGTAAAAGATTAAAAGTTTTCCCTCTAAGATCAGGAATAAACTAGGGTACCCACATCACACCTCTTGACAAAGCAGTCTGGTGCTGGCAAAATAAAATATATTTATCTACAGACCAATGGAACAGAATCAAGAGGCCAGAAATAAACCCACACATATCCAGTCAACTAACATTTCGCAAGGGAGGGCTCCCATGCTGTCCAGAACTAGAGAACTGGACCTGAGTTTCCAGAATCCAGGTGATGTCTAAAGTCAAGTTCTAGAATAACCATTGAGAAGGCAGCCTGGCTGCCACTGCTGGCACTCCTGACACCATTAAAGCCAAATGCAGACACCATTGATAAAACTACAGCACTGCAGGCCCAGATGACCAAGCAGCCATCCCTCTTGCAGAACAAACCTTGCACAGCCCCACATCTTTCACCACCAGCTCCCAGCTCAAAGATGGTGTAGGTGCACAGACTGGTGGGATCTGGGTCATGCAGCTATCTGAGCCTTCCGGGAAACTGTGAAGAAAAGTATCTGACCTCTTTGGCTCCCACAATGTGGGCTTGCTACTGACAGACTCACAAGATGGAGAACTCCTCAGACATAGAAAGGGTTTCAGATGTTGGGTGGCCTTGAACAATGGCCAATGGCCAGCGGACCCACGCTTTCTCTTACATCTCCCTTGCCACTCCCCACCCCTTACACATTCCCTTCATCCAGCTCAAGTCTCCTCATGCTCCAGGACACGTTAGAGGCATACCCTAAGGAAGCCTTCCTAACCCATCCTCCCCTTAGGTTTTGGGACGTTTTGTTGCAAGCAACCCCAGGTTGTGAGTCCTCACCTGTGTGCTTAAGAACTCAGGCAGACACACAGAAATAAAAAAAAGGTTTACTTACAAGGGTAATAAAAAAGAGGGAAAACAGGGGAGAAGGAAGAGAGAGAGAGGGCATTAGTTGGCCAGCATTGCCTTCTGGGCTGAGACACCATGGTGCAAGCAGAAGCTGGAAAAACAAGACCACACGAGCATACATGTACTCGGTTTTAAGCTGAGCATGACCACTTAACTCTGCCCCTAGTTCCCAGCAGTCCCCTGTTCAGGAAGTCCAGTTCATGGTATGCTGGGAGTTTTTACTCTCCATGAATGAGATCTGGTGGGCGTGGAGACGGGGTGGAGTCATTCAAAAGATCATTCTCTGGCTCAGGAGTTTGCTCCTTACTGTTCTGCTGACAATTTCCCATGGGTTCCCATATGTCAGCTCATATCACACCAGCCCCACTAGGTTACAAGGTCAGAAATCCCACTGACCCTGCACAGATCAAGGCTCAATAAGAGTCAGACAAAGGGGAGGAGGAGGGAAGGCCCTCTCTACCAGTCAAGGCCACCTTCCCCAGAAAGAGATCAGCAGTCAGTGCTGAGCAGTGGACCTGGAGCTGAGGGGGCAGGGCAATGATAAGAAAGGGCAGGAACAGCCTTGAACCAAATAGGACATGTCAACAGGCGTGGGGTTGATGGTGAGAAACCAGTGTCACTGGGGTGGTGGTGAGAGAGGCTTCTTCCCATACAGAGAATTCTGCAATCATTGTAAATACACCAGAACTGTCAAAGGCCAACAGATATATCCTCCACATAAATTATGAAACATGTCACAGTTCTATTTGCTCTATGCCAGTGTAAAAAAAATCTCAATTTTTCAAAAGATAGAATATTAAAATTTGTCACTAGCATGTCTAAGTACTCTTTTCCCACTTCCCAGCAAAAATAAAGCAGAGTCCCCTCCCATCCTACATGGACGCTTAGGTCCCATCCAGGCAGAACTGTATCAGATCTGACCTGGTGCCGGAGGTTGCTGTTGGGGTACATCCCCAGAAATTGTAGAGATGGGCCATTTTCCAAAAAGTCTTACATGGACCTAGAAATGAGGCATGAACAGGCCCCACTGGCTAGGAGCAGAGCGCCCCACGGAGGGCTCCAAGGCCCATGACCAGAGCACTGCTAAACCCCTGAGGGGGTCAGCCACCTCATGTCAGTCCTGAGGGCCAGTGGCCAGAAGCCCCCTCCTTGTGTCTCCCTTGCCTGTCTCCAGGCAGAGCCGGGCAGCCTGCCCACAGCCTCTTTGGTTTCTTCCTATCTAGTAAGCCCCTTGCTTGTCCCCTGTCCAGCAGGCCTCAAGGATGGGGTGGGGCGGCTTTATTGACAGCACCCACAGCATTCTCATTTCCCTAGTAGTGAGGGGGGGCAGACCTCCAGCTGACTGGTTCCTACCTGGACTTTGAAATGCATATTCCACTTAAATTCCCTTTGACAGTTTGAATAGCAATGCATTCTACTAAGCCAGGCTAATGGGAAAGTAATCTTTCTCTTTCAGAGCTATTGCTCTGTGAAGTGCTTACCAAATAGGGTTTTTTTTAAATAGCAAGAGAGCCAGACTCAATTTGGGCATTAATGTGTTTAAACCCAACTGGAAGTGTTCTTCATTCCCAAGGCAGAAACTGGAATTGGAAATCCCGAACTAGCCCCAGTGTCCATGGGGAAGGGGAAGCCAGGCCTCAGTCTGACGGCCGTACGCCAAAGGCCGTCCTTCCTGGGCCTGAGCTCTTCCTTGAGTCACCAACAGGCCCCAGTACGTGTCAGTCACCACTGGACCAAAGGGCCAAAATAAAGAGAATGCCAACTGTGACTCACAAGTTTATGGGGACAAGGCCTTAGAGGCAGCTGAGTCCCCACCCTCTGTCCCATGTCCAGTGGCCATCATGGCTGTTGACATGTTTTTTCTCTAAGACGCATCCAGGCCTTCAGGCTTAAGTCCTTCAACTAGAAACACCAGTTAGCTGTTGGGAACCAGCGCCGCTCCTGCCCCGAGGCTGGCAGCCTGGGCCACACCAAGCCAGTGTCCACACCTGCCAAGTCCTCCAACAGGTTGAGCAGGGCCTGAGCCAGGCTGGCAATAAAAAGGCCACCCCGGCCAGAGGGAGAGAATGTGGCTCAGACACCCCTAGCCTCCAAACTCAGCTTTCTTGCCGGACCTCTGACTTTAGCCACTGAGGGCTCCCTCAGCTGGAGCTCAGGCTGACGCCACAGCAGCTTCCCGGCCATGGGAGCTTGGGCAGCCCTGACCAAAACATCTACCACTAGCAGCCAGAAGAACCTCAGCGACAGCCGTCGCCCCCAACCTGGCTCCTTCCTCTAGATTCTGAAGCTTTTCTCATGTCCTTCTCCCAAGTTTCAATCCTCTTTCCCTCCCCCTGCCCTCACCTCCCTGGAGCAGAGCCAGGCCTCCCTGGTAAACTTTGAGCTGCCCACCGTGCCAAAAAGGCTCTCAGGTCCTGGGCACAGTCAGCGCCAGGAGAGTTGGGGTGAGAGCAAGACTGGCCAGGTCCGCTGGGAGAGAGATTTATTAGGCAGAAAAGTGATTGAATTCTTTTGTGTGTGTCTTTTACACTGAGCAAAATCACCACCAAATTATGATGGTTTTCAGAAGCTGGAGGGAAGAGGACATTGTAAATGTGCTTTTCTAAATTTGGAGGTATTGACTGGGGACTAACAGAAGGAAACTGATAATTGACTAATTGATCAGATCATTGTCAAGCTATCATAAGCTAAGGGGGATCTCCGGCTGGATGTGACCTATTTATTTGCTAGATCTGCTGAAACCTAGAAGGCTAGGGACCCCAGGGTGTATGCCAAGCTGTGTCAGGATCCCCAAGACCACCCTCAGTTTAGATGAATCTACAGAAGGACTTACAGAACCCACAAAAGCTGTTACGCTCTTGAGTATTTTATTACTGGGAAAGGAGATTAAAATCAGTAAAGGAAAGTGGGATAGCACAGGGTCCAGGAGACAGGGCAGGGGCTTCAGGCCACCCTAACTCAGGGCTCTGTCGTCCCAGCAACAACATGATTAAATTACTGCCGGCCAGCGAAGCTCACTGGAGACTTGGTGTCCAGTGTTTTAACTGGGGATCTGGCAAGTGTGAAGCAACTACATGCCAGACCAGGCAAACAAAAGCGGAAGTATTAACAACTGATCACACTGGTAGTATAAGTGAGTGTGGCTCTGGGCCCCAGGCTTGCAAAGACAGTCTTCACCAAGACACTCAGAGGACTCCAAGGTCACCTCCCAGTGGGTGGTTGAGAGCCAGGCCTGAGGCCTTTGCAAAGTAAAGGACAATCTGGGCCTGCTGAGTTAGTGAAATCTCATCTGCATCGATGCCACGACAGTTCCACCTACTGGAAAGCTCAAGACAGAGTGGATTTCTGAGGTTTTAAATCCCACTTTTTTCTTCTTTTCTTAGAACCTTCTATGTATTCTGCCTCCCACACATCCCAGTTAATTAGTCATATTGAGTCATTCCGGCAAGACTGGCCAGTCATCAGGAATATCTTTTTTTAAACAAACTTTATTTTAGAAATTTATATTTGGCAAATAAGTAAACAGAATTGAGTCTCCAAATGTGCTTGACACTTCATTTCCCCTTCTATTAGCATCTCATTTTAGTATGGTGTTAATGTGCAGAATGAGGTCTACCTCGGGACCCCCAAACTTCCATGCTCTAAAGGGATTCTACCATCTGTGACATAAAGATGAGGCATCCTCTCCGTGTGAAAGATCTTTAAAAGAATGGTTGGGCATAGAGAGGGAATAAGAGAAAGGATTATAGCTTCCCAATGAGACACCCCGTTATTTTTGCCCTTGTGGGTAAATACCCAGTCAAACCTGCCACAAGTTTAAGGCACCTACTGGTGGGGACCATAGCAAAGGGGCTAAGTCTTGGATGAAGGGAGCAAAGTTAAAGTGTAAATCAAGGGAAAAGCTGTCATTGTCAGCCTCCCTATGGGTCTCTCACTCAAGGGCCTCTTCCCTGTTCCCCAAATCCCTGGTGCAAGTTCAAAGCCGAGAAGCAAGCATATTCGCGTGTCCCTCTGCGCCTCATGTTTCTTCTCTTTCCTTTGTGTGTCTCCTCCTGTTTTCTCCAAGTCCACTCTAGCTTCCCCTCCCAGCTCAGCTCCATCCTTCATTCAGTGGGGCAGGAACCTCCCCTTTTTATGGAGACCCCTCTCTGTAACAACCATAAACAATTGTTACAACTACAGAACCAGTATTAACATATTATTAGTAACTCCATTCATACCTTAATCAGATTTCTTTGTTTTTTTATCTAATATTCTATTTCTGTCCCAGGATCGCACCCAAGATACCACATTACATTTAATTTTCATGTCTTATTTGGCTCTTCTTGGTTGAGACAGTGTCTCAGGATTTCCTTGCTTTCAATGACCTCAATCATTTTGAAGATTATTAGTATCTGCCTAAGTGTTCCTCAATTAGGATTTAACCTAAATTTTTTTCATGGCGAGGCAATGACTTTTTGGAAAGAACACAGAGACAAAGTATGATTCTCATCACATCATATCAAAGCTATGTAGGGGGGCAAAATCTACCACCCCAAAATATGTTTCTTTGGCATAAGAATTGTTTCATAGAAAAGGCTCTGAAGGCTGGGTGAAGGTTGCCTTTTTGTAAAAGACATTTACACATGTAAAGGAAAATTTCCCTTTCCATCACCCCCACTGTACTCAGAAGACCTGTCTCTTTAACTCCTATCAGTGGAGAAAGGCCGATTTTAAATCCACATAACCCTCACATCCTAGTTGCTGTGTCTCCTTGTGACCTGCCAGAGCAACCTGAAACAGAGCAACACTTTGCGGGGAGTGATCTTAGGGCCTGTGGTTTCTCACACATGTGCTCACAGCTGCAGGACACGGCTCAGTCCCAGGGCACAATAACAACCGGGTTTACTTACAAAAGGGTGACGGGGAAAAGGAAAATGTTTCTAAGGCCACACATGGACAGCTGTCCTACCCCAGATGGTGTCCACGGTGTCCAGTCATCCAAACCAAAAGCTACTTATGCTAGGTGGATGGTGGTGTCCCTCCGATGAGAGGCTGGAACTAGTAGCACATGGAGAGCAGTGGACCAAGACGCAACTCACCTGTGGCTGCTGGGGATGGTCAGAGGCGGGACTGAGGTCACACCACAGCAGAGTCTCTCCCGAGGCTGAGCTCTCCTCTCTGAAGCTGAAGTCAGGTTTCCTGCTGAAGCTGAGGTTGTCTCTACAAGCTTCCTGCAAGGTAAGTCAAGCCTCTGAAATAGTCAAAACTTTCCCAAGCAGCCTCTCGCATTCCCAAGCCTCTGCTTATATCCCCCTCGGGGCCCCCACCTTCCCAACCTGATTGGTCCATTTCCAAACCAGCTGTTTCCAAGACCTGATTGCTGCCAATGGGAGCTTGAACCTGATTAGTGTCAGTGGGAGTTTGGGCCTGGGCTGCTTTCAAAAACCAAAGCTCAGGATTTAAAACCAAAACCCTGGTAGTACATCTAATCTGCCCTGCACCATCTCACGCCAGAGTGAAGCAGGGAAGCTCTTCTGTGTCTGAGTGGAACTGTCCTGTTCAAACCTGACCCACTGCCCCCAGCACTGCTGTGGGTTTTTCTTTCTCTTTTTTCTACAACCCAAACCTGGCTGCACCAGGCTTGGGCATCAAAGCTGGCTGCCATGGCATAGGCCAGGCTGATGCCACTCAGCGGGGGGCCTGGCACCTTCAGAGAACCAGGAGCCATGAGGGCTGCTCTTACAATACCACCCATATCCTTTGTCTTTAGCTGAAGATATTTAAGTTGGTGGCTGAAGCCATTTTGGCAAGTTACTCTGTGACACTGGGTCTCCCACGCATACAGGAGCCATGAGTTACAGATTCATGTAAATATTAAACTTCTTTGTGTTTTTATCTTGTGAATCTGTTGGATATTTATTTATTGATTAGCCTAGAAGAACCCAGAGGGGTACAGAACAATCTTCAGCTGTGCGCCAACAGGAACGACCACCGCCAGCGTCACCTTGATCAGCTGGCTAGGGAACCGGCTGTCAGTTTCTCTCTTGTAGAGCTTTTCTCCTCCATACTCTTTGGAAAGATTAGGCACAGCTCCCACTAAGGAGTGGAGCATTATCTTTTCCTCTGAGACAGCCTAGGTAAAAGAAATCTAGGGCTGGTGGGGGGAAGGGTGAGGTGAGTTGCCCAGGCCTGTTTGAACAGATGGATAAATCAAGGACTGGGGGGGCCTCCCTGGTGGCGCAGCGGTTGAGCGCTGCGCTGTGGAGCGGTGCAGGTTCGACGCCCAGCCCGGGAGAATCCTACATGGTGCGGCGGACCTCTCCTGCCTCGCTCGCTGCTCTCCTCAGCAGTGTACCTCTGATCTGCCTGTTCTGCTCCCCACTCTGTCTCTGGTGAACCCTCTCACCGCCCCATGCCTCTGGCCTGTACCCCAGCTTGTATAAATAAATCTTTAGAAAAAAAAAAATCAAGGACTGGGAGCCCTGTCCAAACAATTTGACCACCACACTGACCACAAGGTGCCATAGTAGATAAAAATGTCATATCCTAGCATGATTATCTCACAGTTTCCTGGAGGAAGAGGCTGAAAGGTGGTGAGGTTGGAATGTAACCATGTGCCTGGGGGGCCCAACCCAGAATGAGCTATGATGCTGCTTTTCTCCTCCTGCCTTATGGGCTGATCCTTTAAATATCTCCTCCTCGGCCCTCCCTGGTGGTGCAATGGGTTAAGTCTCAGCGCTATGAAGCTATCCGCAGCCACTGCAGCTCGAGTTCGATCCCCAGCCAGAGAGATTCCCACATGGTGCGGCAGACCTCTTCTGTCTCACCTGCTGCTCCCCTCAGCAGTTATTTCAGTCAATCTGCCTCTTCTGCTCACCACTCTGTCTCTGGTGAATCCTCTCAGCACCCCACCTCACCTCTGGCCTGCACCCCAGCTCTTGTATGCATAAATCTTTACAAATAAATAAACAAAAATAAACTCCCCGCTGGGGAGTCAGGCTGTAGTCTCCTTCCCCACATTGGCTCCCTCATGCCCGAGTCTCTAATAAATCCTGGCCTGGTTCAACTACAGCTAGGGATCACCAGTGAGCTCTTTCCCTGAGAACAAAGGATCCTCTCTTGGGTCAAGGTCCTGCTAACACCTTGAGCATGCAGTAGCTGTATAAATGATTTGGAATTCTTCAACAGGGAAGACTGGACACTTCTCCCGCACTTATATTTTTTATTCAATCATTTATTTATACCAGTATGGACTCATAGATACTTATTTTATACAGGGGTTATAATCCAATACTCTCATTTTTTTGCTCAAATTTTTCCAGTTTTGACCTTTGGGAGCTCTTTCAGTGTCCCTTTTGTGTGTCCCTTTGACATACCTAATTGTGTGTGTGTGTTTAGCACTTCTTTATTTTCTGATAGAATAATTTGCTCCAGGCTCATCTTGTATATTTCATGCCCCATAGAGTCAGCCAATTCTCCCTTTGGAGGAAGGCATCATTTTTAACCTTCACCTGGCATCTTGAAATTGCAGAATGTCATATTGAAATACGCCTAAAGACCATAGTCTCCACCCCTTCATGTTATAGATGGGAAATTGAGACTGGAAGGGGGCAAGTTTGGAAGACATTGGTCAAAAAGCACAGCAAAGATGAGGACTCGAGTTCCCAAGTACACCTCTCTTCCCACTGTACCATAGAAATATCCCTCACTAACTTGTAATTACAGGTGTAAAATAAGAAATGCATTGGGCTGCACTCTAATACTATCCTGGAAATTGCTTCCATAATAAATTTCTATTATAACTTCCTTTCATATTATTTTCCTTCTCCAAACAGTTAAGGACTGAAATAAAATTTCTGAGTAGTAAAGACATCTAGTTAGTGCCACTGTTTAATGAAAATCTTTCTGGATGAGTTCAAAGCTAGAAGCCTCTTGTTAGTGAAGCTAATGCTGGGCCACCTGCCTGTAGGCATGTGGTAATACAGTTGGGTTTTATAAAGTCATTAGCATCAGATGATAATTATTCCCACGGATACTGTAAATTTCATTTTCTTAGGAAAATAAGTTCTTCCATTTAATACTATTTTTACTGCATAATTGATTTTAACTAGTTAATTAGTCAGCCAGTTAGCTGTGTTCCCCATTTGCTCAAAAACTGCACCTCCCAAAAATACCAGAGAAGGGACATCATCAGTGAAATCCATAAACAGCTGGAAATCTCTAAGAAGGAGGGAAAGTGTGAAGTGAAATTTGAAATTTTAAAATGGGAGTTTCCCAGGGTGGTGAGATTTTCTCTGAAATCCAAAGAACTCGATGAAAGTGTTGACTCCAATGTGCTGCCTGCATTTAATGTGCTGGGTAAGGCTCTCCAGACATTGGCTCTGGAGCGGGAAGGCTATGCATAGGGGTGACTTGGTCAGGGGCCTTGGGTCCACGGCCTCCAACAGGTGGCCTGACACCTGCATGCTTTTCATTCTCGTTAGGATCCTGAGGCCAGCCGGCCCCTGCATCTTACACTCCCATGGTATCATTACAACAGCTAAAAAAGAATGGGATTCCCTGAGTCCTGTACATGTTTATAGATGATTGTCTTAAAGATTAAGTGAAGAAATTGAAGAACACACTATGGGAAGAACTCAGAGATAAAGACAGGAAAGCAGTGTTTGCCTACAATCTTAGGCAAAAGTCTCCTTTAGAAATTCAATTCATGGTGGTAGATACGTAATGCTGTATTAAATGAAATCAAGGCTACTTTGGGCATTTTCCAAATCAAATCAAGAGGACTGGCACCTTCTCTCTGAATGGTTCTTGGTATCTCGGAGAAAGGAAATAATAGTTTAGATTGGAGTTTGGTTAAGCTTTTTGGTAAAAGGCAGGATAGCAATTTTTTTTCAGCTTTGAGGGACATAAGGTCTCTGTCACATCTGCACAACGGCTGATGTAAACTGAAAGCACAGATAATGGATTAACAAATGGGTGTGACTGTGTCCCAATAAAACTTTATTTACAAAAAGAAGCAGTGGGTTGGATTTAGCCCTGGGGGCCATAGTATGCAAACTCCAGATCTGCTCTATCCATAAGGTCTTTCTGTGATAAATGGAAATGTCCTCTATCTGTGTCCTATGTCTATGGAGAGCCAGAAATGCAGCTAACGTGACTGAAGAAGTAAATTTCAATTTTTATTTCCTTTTAATTAACGTGAATGCAAATAGTCATATTGACAGATGGCTACCATCAGAGATGGTATAGTTCTAGAGCATACTTTAGTAATACCAGCAGTACTCACACAATCCATGTACATCTTTCAATGTCACATTATTCTAGAAATGTTCCCAACATCTTAGACATCAGTAATTCAAATACACTAAGAGTTCAAAGTAATTTCCCAGAATTAAATGAGTTGTCCAGAAATGTATTGAAATCTGTTACTTTCCATGCATATTAAGGCATAATGTAAATATCTCCCTCTTTTATTTTAAAGATTTTAGTTATTCATTTTTGCATAGAAGAACTTCAGTGGAGGCCAGAGGTTCAGGGAGTAAGAGAATTCACCCAAGACAAAGTTGGGAGCAGAACAGGTAGATCTACTAAAACACACTGCTAAGGGGAGCAGTGGGCAAAACAGGAGAGGTCTATTGTACCATGTGGGCCATCTGCCTGGTGGCTCATCAAACTCAAGCCAGCTCAGTGGGCTATCATTGTAGAGACTTAACCCCTAGGCCATCAGGGAGGCCCTAAATATCTTCCTCCTGCCAAGTCAACTGCAATCCGTGTGGACACCCAGTCCTGAACCTATTAGATGCAGCCCGGGAAACAAGTCACAGACTTGAGGTTGAGATATTATTTACCCTGCAAGATGTTTCAATTGCAGTAGAACATGTGTCCAGGCAGTCTGGTACCCCACAGGGTCTGGAGGGTTTCTCTGATGAAGGAGTATGTTGATAATAACAGAAATCTTTCTGAGGGTAGCAAACAAGGTGATTAGCTAACTAACTAGATGACTTATTATCTAGCTAAATAGTTCACTAACTAGTCATCTAGTTGACTAGCTGGTCAATTAGTTAACTACCCAACTAACTAGTCAAACAACCTATTAACTACCCAACTAACTAGTTGACCAACTAGTTAACTGGTTAGATAACAAATCCATTAACTTGATAACTAGCTGGACAGTTATAAAACTAACTTGTTAACTATCCAACTAATTAGTTGTCTGACTGGTTAACACATGGTATGCAGGTAGTTTTTATTGCACGCTAACAGGTGGCGCGGGCGATTTTTGCTAATTTTTTGCACAAATGGCAATGTTCAGTAAAATTACGATAACTTTAGTTTTACATATTTTCAATGAAAAAATAGGTAAATAGGTATAAAAAACGTATTAATACGTGTCCCGTGCTCTACTACTAGTCTACATAAAACGTATGAATACGTTTCCCGCATACAATGTGTTATCTAGCTAGATAAGTAACTAGCTGGCTAGTTAGTCAACTAGCTAGTCAACTAGTTGATTAACTGGTAAATTAGTTGGCTAACTAGCTAGCTGACTAGCTGACTAGTTAACAAGCTAACTAGTTATCTCACTGGTAGTTAACTAGCTCAATAACTAGCAAGAACCTCTCAGGTGATTCTAAAGTGCAGCCAGGGAGGTAAGTCACAGACCTGAGGTTGAAATATTATTTATCCTGCAAGATGGTGCCCCACAGGCTCTGGAGGGTTTCTCTGATAATTTGACAGAAATTTTTCTGAGGGTAGCTGACTAACTAGTTGACTTTCTAAGAAACTAGCTAAGTAAGCAGGTGACTAGCTGACTAACTAGTTATCTAGTCAACTGATTAACTAGCTGATGAACTAGTTAAGTAGTTAGCTAAGTAGTTAACTACCCATCTAAGTAGCTGTCTACCTAGTTGAATAGCTAATTAACTAGCTGACTAGCTGGTTAAAATTTAGGGTAAAAAGTGGACAGGATTCTAGAAAGAAGCAATCCCATGGTCAGGTCAGTGCCAGGTTAACCAGAGGCACCAGTTCAGAGCTCAGGAAAGGAAGTGAAGGTTAACAGTGCAGCCTGCTGGGCATGGGGGGTTCTAACCTGGACCACACATCACATCAGCATTGGACAAGCTAAGGCGCCCCCTCGGGTTGTTCAGCAAAACTGAGACCCAAGTAATGCGGCCAATGCGAGTGTGAGTAGTCTATTAAGAAGTCTCAACTCTTTGGGGGATTAACGTGAAAAGATTTCATTTTCCCAAGAACTGTGCTCTGGAGCATCTCCTTATTGCTGGATTCGTGTAATAATAGTGTGATTCTATGAGATATTTGAGCTATTGGAAGAGCTTCATTTTGGTTTTGAAGACTTGGCCTTACTTGTTTTAAGACTGCAGTTCATGTTCCATTCTAGCCTAGAAGACCTGCCCTCCCAGCCAGCTCTGCTCCCCAGGCTCCAGCAACTGTGTTCTCTCCCCTCCCCGCCTTTCCTTCTCTCTCGCGCAGTCTCTCTCCTGGAGTGAGATTACCAACAACACTTCCGTGACGCCCCTTCTACCCAACACAAACTCCTGCCCAGCCCAACAGTGGGGACGCGGGCAGCCACCCCCCGCTCCTCGCCACACTCAGCAGCTCCATCTCTTGGGTTTTCTCTGTCCCAACCACACACAGCTTTCAGACGAGACCCCACAGTGCAGTGGTGGTGCAGGAGAGTCAGGTTTCCCAAAATTTACAGTGCTGAGGTGAACTCTTCATCCTCCATGGAAAGGGGAGAAATGAAGATTTCCCCCCACACCAGCAGCCTCCCCTGACCTTGCCCAGGGAACGGGGCCGATCCATTCTCGATGGCACAGGGCCTCCCAGTCACTTTCTCTGTGCAGGAAGAGCTCCCCACCCCACCCCCATCCTGGGCCTGGGGCTATCTCAATGGAGATGGGGGACACTGCACCAGAACCAGCCAGCAGGTCTCAGTGTGGCCCCAGGCCCAGCAGCCCCAGTGTCATCTGGGGACATAAAAGAAATCCCACTTGTCACGCCCAGACTCAGATCTGCTGAATCAGACGCTATAAAAAAGCAGCCAAACTTCTTTTTGGCTTTATATCTTATCAATCTGTCTCATACATGTTTGATTATCTGTCAGTCCAAAAGAACTCAGACGAGTACATTGCCTTTGCTCCCCGACAACCATAAATCTGCGTACTTTTGACTCTTACAGTAATAGCACATATTGAGGTGACACATTGCAAAAGCCTTCCCTGGACCTCTTGGGGAAAGCCTGCCTGAGCACATTCAGGAAGGCCGATATGACAACACAACCGGTGTCCTGCAAAGCTCATTTCTGACACTATCAGGTTAAAGGTTCAGTCCCAGCAGACTGGTCCCCCCACTCCTTCTGGAAGCCAATGGCAAGTCCCAGCCACCTGTACTTTATACTCACCAGCTATAAATTGAGGGTTCCTACTAGAAGGGAGCAAAATTTGCCACCCCAAAATATCTCTCTTTAGCACGGTATTATTTCATGGAGGCTCTGATAGCTGGGAGAGCGTTGTTCTTTTGTAAGAGATGTTTGTGCCTATAAAGGAAAATCCCTATGTAGAAGGGTGTCTCCCTGGCTGTACAGGGAAAACTAAATCTTTTTCACCCTTACCAGTGGGAAAGGCAGCAACTTAGATCTAACAGTCAGCCCCTGTCTGCTGCGCTTTCCCTGGGCACCTCCCATTACTGACTTGTTTCCCCTTCAGACCCCAAACCCTTTGTCTTCAGCTGAAGTTACTTTTATTGGGTCTTCCCATACATGTTATCAAACTTTCTTGGTTGTTTCTTTTATCAGTCTATTTGATGTTAATTTGGTCATTTGCCAGCTGAGAAGAACCTAGAGGAGAAGGAATCACCCCTTTCCTCCCCGACACCATGTTCCTCTCTCAGATTCAATCATTTGTTAGAACAACTCACAGCCCCCCTGGAAAGTTTACTATTATCAATTTATCAAAAGGATATTTTAAAGGATACAAATAAACAGCCAGATGAAGAGAACATAGGGAGAGGAACAAAAACTTCCCAAGCACAGGAACTTCTACCCCATGAAGTTTGGGGTGTGCCCCTCTACTGGCACAAGAGCCGGTTCATGTGCGCCAACCCCAAAGCGTTCCAAACCCTTTGGCTAGGGTTTTATGGACGCTTCTCCGCAGGGGCATGATTGATTAAAACATTGGCCACTGAAGTTCAGCTGCAGCCCCCTGCCCCTTTCCCAGAACTTGGAAAGCGGGTGTGAAAGCTCCAACCCTCTAACCCATGGTCGGGCCCCCAGCTGTCAGCCCCTATCCTTAAGGGCTTTGCAAAAGTCACCTCATTAGGATAAACTCTAGTGTGGCTGAAAGGTCTTGCCATGGATAACAAAAAGCATTCTTCATCCTTAATGCTCTAGAGCTATTTTAAGAGGGGAACAAAAACCAAATATTACAACAAAAGATGCTCCTCTCACTCTTAGGAAATTGCAAAGGTTTTAGAAGCTCTGGCCAGGAGCCCGGGATAAAGACCAAAATATGCATTTCTTACTATATCACAGTATCACACGCATTAGTGGCTCATCAAGCTAAGAGCCAAGGCAAGCCCCCAGCTGGCTCTGAAGGACACAGCCGAGGCCACCCAAACATTAGATCTCGGGGTTCCCTGACGCCAAGCAGAGGGCCGGAGGAAAGGGGTGGCCCGATGGCCTTTGCAGGTCCCTGCTTCTTTGGTTTCTCTTGGGTTAGATGAGTAATCAAAACGGCATCAGACAGGTTAGCAAAGGAAAAAGCAACATGATCAAGTAAATTCTAAAGTAAAATGGAGCAGACTAGTGATATTTAGCCCATGTTTACCTGTGTTTAAGGAGCTGGGGCATCAGGGAAAGAGAAAGCAAGACACTGAGTAAAAAGGTGAGGTTCTCTGATGTGGGGGGCACGCCGCTGGCAAACCTCACCTGGATGATCCTACCCCAAGGACATTCTTCTAGGGCACAAAAGGGAAGCGGTCGCCCCTCCAGTGAGGGAAAGGGCAGGACTAAGACCAGGACAAGCTTCCCTCAGCTCCAGGCATTTACCACTCCCCCCCTAAAACAACCCGCAGCTTTAGGTCACGGCCATGGCCAGCCTCCCCACACCGAGGCGCCACCTCCGGAAAGGCCTCCCCCGGGGCTGCTGAGAAAGGGCTGACCCCACACTGCGTGGGTTCAGGCACGATATCTGCTATATTATTTCCAAAAAGAGGGAAAAAAATCTATGAACATTGAAATTCAGAACACTACTTAAATGAAGTCGGGGCGAGCAAGCATGACAGCCCCGAACGCACCAATCTACACGGGCAACTGCGATACCGACATGCCTCGCGTCCCCGGGGGGAGGGGCGTCCCCCGGAAGGGGCGTCCCCGGGGGGAGGGCGGTAGCCTGTGTCCCCTTCTGAATACCTCAAGGGGCCTGCAGAGGTGGTCCTCGAGGACCACCTGGCTTTGGGGTGAGAGGCCACCCTGCCTCGCTCTCCGGCCTGCCTCTCTCCTGTCCCTATTGGTTTGGTTTCTGGAGAGACCCATTTTGTTGGAGTAATTGCTTTGGTTTGACAGCAATAAAACCGTGGCTTGGTAAGGAAATGAATCACGTGAACCACGACACTGAACCATCTTTAAATTCACACTGTGGGAAAGGAAAGAAACACCCAGCCGTTAAGTGATTTGTTCAGGGTCATCTGGCCAGGGTTTTGTTTCTGAGGAACCTGAGATTTCTAGAACCTTCTCCATCACACCATGAAGTCATTTTATGAAGAAAAGCAAAACAAAACCAACCTTTTCTAAACTGCTTTCTCATACGTGAAGCATCCAGGTGAATAAGGTGGATGCGCAAAAATTGGGGATTTACAGAGCAGTGGCAGCAGGAGAGGCGTTCTGACTGAACACGACTCCCCTGAGGAGCTTGCCTTGCCTGCGTTTACTCAAGGTTGTGAGGGGCTCCACAGTCAGCTGGAGCTGCCATCCCAAAACCCCACGACTGGGGGTGCTGAGCAACAGAAATGTGTCTCCTCACAATCGTGAAGGCTGGACGTCTGACCTCAGGCCTTGGCAGAGTCGGTTTCTTCCGAGGCCTCGCCCCTTGGCCCCCTCTCTGTGCCCTCATGGTCTCTGCACGTGCGCCGGGAGGCCAGTCCTCTTCCGGGAGAACCCTGGTCCTACTGGATCAGGGTTTCACCCATGTAGCCTCATTTAACAGTAACCATCTGTTCTGCAACCATCCCAGCCCGGGGAGATTCATCATCGGTTCAAGCAGACATTTTTTAGCTGTTCTCATGCCGTCCTTCCCTGTACTCCGCTGCTCTCCGCCACTCTCTGCCACACGGTCCTCTGTTCTCTTGTCGCTGCTCCCTCAATCTCCAGCTCCTCGCTTCTGTGACGCCGCCCTTATATAGTGTCTCTTCAGGCCCAGGTGCGCCTACTCACGCATGCGCACGCCAGCATGAGGCACCCGTGCAAGACCACAGGTGCCCATCATGAAATCTAATGGTGGAGGGGCGGAAAATCCTGATGCCTCCTTCATTTACCCTACACCATCCCTTTAAAGGCACTGTCTCCAAATGCAGTCAGGTGGGGGTTAGGCTTCCCCTGTGGATGGGGAGTGACACCTGCAGTCCGTAACAGCGTGTGAAGCAGTAAGGCGGGACTCACAAGCCCCTGGCTACCCGTCAACCTGCCCTGTAGGCCCAGGTTAAAGTGCCTTAATCCTGGTGACTTTGCTAAACAGGCCTCCTTCCCACTCTGTAAGGTCCCCCAGTTCTTTTCCCTCCTAACACCAGCATACTTAAAATCACATATTTATGTGTGTGACTGCTCTTTTTTTTTTTGAAGATTTATTTATTAATGCATACACGCTGGGGTACAGGCCAGAGGCGTGGGCTGGCGAAAGACAGAGTGGGGTGCAGAACAGGCAGACCAACGGAAATACACTGCTGAGGGGAGCAGCGGGCGAGGCAGGAGAGGTCTGCCGCGCCATGTGGGAATCTCCCAGGCCAGGTGTTGAACTCGTGTCACCGCTGCCGACAGCTCCATGGCGCAGTGCTTAACCGCTGCGCCACCAGGGAGGCCCATGTGACTGCTCATTTACTGTCTGTGTCAGGGTGCAAAAGAAATCATCCCATACCCCCTGGGTTTGCTCAGGCTGCAAACAGACTGACAAAGAAAAATCCAAAAACAGGTTTAATAATAACATGTACACCTCCTGTCTACATGAGGGAGACCCAGCATGATGAAGTGACTACCCCCCCCAGGGAGTTTGGGGGAAGGTGGGGCCGGGGGGGGGAGGGTTCACTCAGGGTGTCCCCTGGGGAAGGTCCAGCAAACAAAATGCATGCAGATCTAACTCTCTCCATGGAAAGAGGTAAGGAGATCGGGTCTTTCTGAGAGAGGCAGATAAATATCAAAAGCATCCCCCACCAGCCTTCAGGGCCTGGACAGAATTAAACCTCTTGGCAAAAAGACATATTTGGGGTAGCAGATTTTTGCTCCCCTACATCTGCCTCTCACATTAAACGACACACTCAGGGGCCAGGTCTGTTTTATTCTCTGTTTCCAGCACTTGGCAAGCTGCCTAACACATAGTAAGGGTTCGATAAATACTTGAGAAATTAATTAATCAATGTTTACTTATTCGTTCAGAGAATCCACTTTTCCCGCATTTGAGCTAGATGCAATTAAAAAGCACACTCAAAATTTTTTTAGTTTAAACCAGCAGGTCGTTTTCCCACAACATCATTGGGCCCAGCATCCAGCCAGTAGCTCTGTCCCTGCCAGATGCCGACATGATGGCTGAGTTCAGAGGGGACGGCCAGTGAAGGATCAGCGATTCCATAATTTGATGTTAAAGGCACAACATTGAAGGGCAGCCTCCATTTGGGGTGGGAGGTGGGCATGACAGAATTACACAGAGACCCCCCTGGGGATACAGCTACCTGGGGGAGGTCGGAGAATCATGTCAGGGACAGGCCAGCCCACGGTTTGTCCGCCTTTCCTCATGGAGCCGGTCCCCTGGGCAGTCCTGGCCAGCCTACCAGTTCACCTTGCTCACAGAGGTTTCCGTTTTTTCAGATGGGGACACACCTTGACAGAAAGATGTCAGCTGGTAAGTCTTTATTTTCAGTGGGCATTCAGTTTCAATTTGGCTCCCACCTGAAGGTATCACTTGAATATGATTCAATCAGAGCACAGATGCTACGGAATTTATGATGGGGCTACATCCAGAGCCATCCATCATTAGTTGAAAATCTCGTAAGTCAAAAATGCTCTCAGTTCCCCTAACCTGCTGTACATCATAACTGAGCCTCGCCTGCCGTCCACACGCTCAGAACACTTACACCAGCCTACGGTCGGGCCAAATCAGCTAAGGATATAAAGGCATCTGTGTCTTAGCAAGTGTTGAGCAGCTCCTGTAAGTCATTGAAATCCTGAACTGACAGTGAAAACAGTCCGTGCAGTGTGGGCTGCTTCTCTGTGTGATCACGTGGTAGACTGGGAGCTGTACTCACCGCTGTAGCTCAGCACCACACAGCGAGAGCCTGGGAGAACACGCAAATTCAAAACACGAATGTGGCTCTGAGACAGCCTAGATAAAAGAGAGCGGGAGTCTGGGAGTCAATAAGAGCTGCCCTGAGTCCTGTTTGAACAGGTGGACTAAGTCATGGACCGGCGAGCCCTGTTTCCGCTTCCTGCCTGAATACTTTGGCTCATCAGGCTGACCGAAGGCACCAAGCGTTCGATGCCAACTCATGACTATTCCACTGTTTCCTGAAGGGGAGGCCCAGAGCCCACGTGTGCAGTGGGATGTGACCCATCTGTGTGCCGGGAGGAAGTCTGGATGGAAGCCAAACAAACCCTGGGGCCAGGTGGAGGCGTCTCTCCGATACTGGCTCCCTCGTGCACGAGCCTCTGAAAAAGCCTTGCCTGATTCACCTGAAACTCCCTAGTGAATTCTTTGTCCTAATGGATGTCCGGACTCACACATGTTTTGGGATCTGTAACATCTTCTAGTGAATGCTTTTCCATTTTGTACTAATGTAAAGTCAAAAAAATTGTGCCAAGCTAGCCAGGGGCCTCTGTAAATGTTTTCTTTAGTGTTCTGGCGAAGCCAAACCACAACACACCGGCAGTATAATTTTCACAATACAGAAGAATACTTTTTAATTTTTTGGACAACTAATTCCTCTGTATTCTTGCTGCTTGGAATAAAAAGTAACATGCTCTGAAATTCAACCATATCAGCATCTCCGGGAGGTTGTTAGCCACAGAGAGTCCTGGGCCCTTTCCAGAGCAAAATGAGAACCTGCATCTCAGCAATGTCTCCAGAAACAGGGTCTGCATCTTCAGGTAGGAGAGGCACTAATTCACTGGAAAACACCCCAAAAGGCCATTTCTACCAATGACGGCATCATGGAATGGCCACCTATGGGACCCCACTCTTCAGGGGTGGCCAAGGGCAGAGATTATATGCTCCCCCTTATAAACTCAGAAGTGACATGCCCACTGTCTCCAAAATTTGTATAATCGTGAAAGAACTCTGGGGAACTTTTTTCCAAAAAGCGTAAGGTTAGATGTCATCTCCAGCCCCCATTTCCGAGCTGAGGTGCAGTTTGGCCTGAGCAGCCTGAGTGCTCTGGGAGATGAGGCAGCAGTGGGATATTATTACCCCAAATCTCTCCAGTGCCACCCAAAACCACTTTATGTTTTCAGTCCGAAGTCCCACATTTCTTAACCTGTGTTCTCACATCTCAAGGCAAATTTGGGGCTTGGAAAGGTGAAAAACACAGTTAATGAAGAACAAACACAGTTGTGTGGCGTGAAAAATGCCCCCCCATGCCTCTCTCAGCCCGGGGCAGCCTCGCTTGCAAAGCACCGGCCACACGGACCAGGCGGCAGCGCAGCACGTGCTCACAGCTGGCCCGTGAGCGCTCCAGACCATCAGAGACACTCAAATAGGTGAAAGAGGCGCAAAAGCACAAACTGACAATTATAAAGTCAGTAAGTTGTGGGACGTAGTGAGTAGCATGACAACCGTAGTTACTGATACTGTGCTGCACGTTTGAAAGATCCCGGGAGGGTAAGTCTCAAAAGTTGTCATCAGAGAGAGTTTTCTGTAGTGGTGTGGTACCAGATGTTACCTAGATTTACTGTGGTGGTGATGGCTGTTAATATCGAGTCATTTTGTTGTACACCGGAAACAAAAATTATGTCTCAATGATGCCTCAATAAAATAAACTGATTAAAACAGATACGAGTCCAAAGGAGAGATGAGGGCAGAGGGAGCAGGGTGTGTGCCCAGAGGGAGGCCTCTGGGGCTGATATGGGCATCAGCGTGGATGTGCGTGTCTGCCAGGAAGGTCTTGGCCGCTCTGCCCAGGGCCTGTTCCGCGGCCTCTGAGTAGACAAAGCGACTGTACCAGGGGTTGTGATCGCTGAGGAGGCCCAGGTCCATGAATGTGGGTCTCCTAGCTGCCTCTGGACCCCATGCTGTCTGCTGGGCATTAGCCATATGCCCAAATCATGTGTGATAGAGAAAGGGCACAAGCTCCACCCCAGACTAATTCAGTGGCTGCCTGCAGAAGTCACCCACTCTTGACTCCCAAAGAGTTTATTGTTCTTATGTCAGATTCTGGGCTCCATACACTTCCCGCTTCCTTCTGGGGTTTCTCCTGGGGTTGAAGGCAGGCAGCTGCCTGTATTAGGTCAGTACCTGGTGAGGAATCAAAAAATGCGTCTAGAGCGTACATTTCAACAGAGAAGGGAAACAGGGAGCTGTGTTCTATCCCTCTGAGGACACCTTCTTGGAATAACCTAAATTTCTCTCCTTTCCCCAGCCTCACCCCCAACCTGTCTTAAAGGTTGTTATCTTGAGATCACTAAATCTCCTAAAAGAGATGAGATCTGAGCAGTTTTTCCATAATAAACCCTCTACAAAATACATTTAAGCTGGTAACTCAACCATGCAGATTGATTTATTGGTTTTGTTGTTACAGAAAAGCTACATAGAGAAACAAATTTACTGACCATTAAGTTTCTCCATCTCCCCTCTTGAAAATGTTCATCTGGGCTGGTGCATATCGCCCCCTGGTGGCAGAAGGTGAGCTGTTGTCTCCATGTGCTTTCCTATTTCCCTTGGGATGCGTTCAGCAAATAATTCCTTTCCCTGGGTGACTTTTAGTGTTCTGACAGCCACAGCATTCTCTCTGGAATGGCACAAACTGCAGTCACCACCCACATTCCCCTCTTCACACCCAATAGCCTGGCATTTGCCCGCCCCACTGAAATTGCTGGAACACAAGTAGCCAGTGGACCCCACAGTCTGAACGCACATGTCAGTTGGTCACCTGGCCTCCAGGCTGCTCCGTGCATCTTCCACATATGCAGCCAGAACGATCCATCCCAAATGCACCCACCCTGGGGCCTGCCCAGTGCTCAGCCTGGGCCCAGCTGCTTTGTGCTCTGCGACCCAGGACATCTCCAGAGTTTGCTGAAGACACTGATTCAGGCTGCAGGGTCCTCCATCCCCCTTTGCATGGCCAATTTCACCCATTCCAGGCATTGGGCTTCTAGGACCACACTGGGGGTCTCCCAGCTCTTGGGGAGCAAGGCTCACTCCAGCACCATTGTCCTGAGCTTGCAGGGACCCCTCCGCCCATGGTATCTGAACCCCCAGTGCCCACCATAAAACCCAGCACCAAGTAGATAGTGCGAAGGCTTGTGAACCTGACTTAGAAATTGGCAAATTACAGGGTCTGAGCCTTGGTCTTTGGTGAGATAACCAGAGTTACTAAAAATTGAACTGGGGGCACATCCATGCTGCCCCCAGCTGTGCCAACAGCTGCAGGTACTGGACCTGGGAATGGAGCTGACCTGTGTCTCAGTCTGGCTCCTTCCTTTCTGAGAAATGGAGACCTGCTGACCCACCCTGGGGTTGCTAATGACTCCCCACCGTGTCCTCAGCTGTGGACAGTGTGTCTGGATCTCCCAAGACCCTGGGCACTGAGCCTGGAGGTCCCATCGCCCAACACACTGAGCACACCCACATCCCACACTAAAGATCATTTTTACTGGAAAAATTTGCAAGCCAGGATTTCTCCTCAATACCACCATGCCTATGCAAGAATTTTTGCAAGTCAAGAGAAATTAAACTGAAAAAATTGCCTGATAGGAACAAGATGTTTACAAATAGAACACTGAAAAATTAATGCCGTGAGTACTTTTATTAATACAATTTTTATTAGACATCTCATTGCATCTTAGTTTTGCAGTTTTCTTTTCATCTCATTTCCCCAGGGTTTTGAACAGCTCCAGGCGGTGGATTTGGGGGCCATGCAGCTGGAAAGGCCAAGGGCAGGTTCATGTCCTGAGAGTAGCCCAGGAGGTGGTGGCTGCCCTGTGTGCATGGCTCCCAGACCCCAGGAATGGACCACAGCTTTTCCCTGGCAGTGCAGCTGACATACGGCTCCGTGGACGAGACCCCAGGTGTGTCCTTCCCTCCCCAGGCCAGCCGGGACACGAACTCCCACGGGACCATCCACATCTCCTCTGAGCTCTGCTGTAGGGGGCAGGAGGCCTGAGCTAGAGGCCCTGCCCTCTCCTCCAGGGAGGGGTCCTGTGGAGGGAAAGATCCAAGGTCATCCCAGCAGAGGTTCAGGTCAGGGCGACCCTGGAGCCTGGAGATACAGCAGCCAAGTGAAGCCCAGTCCAACCTGGGAGGAAGGAGCAGTGGCTGAGGACCGGGAGGGGCATGGGCACCGGCTCAGGCCTAAGTGGTGTCCTGGCTGGTCCTCGTGAGCTCATTGACCTCAGGCGAGTTACTGAACCTCGGCTGTGCCGAGTCTGCAAAAAGGGAATAATTCAGAATTGCTGGAAGGCAGTAGAGGAGAGAACAGGAAGGGGGTCATTGGAACAAATTGTTGGGATTGGCAGGTGCTGCAAAAGTTAAGTTTGGAATTATCATATGACCCAGAAATTCCACTCCTAGGTATATACCCCCAAAAATGGAAAACAAGGACTCAGATTCTTGTTTGGACAAATATAAGGTCACAATAGCCAGCACTGTTCATAATAACCAAGAAGTGGAAACAACCCTAAATGTCCCTCAATGAATGACTGATCAACAAAGTGTGGTATGTCCATACAATGGAATATTATTTGGCTATAAAAAGGAATGAAGTATTAATGCATGCTCTAATATTGATTACCCTCAAACCCAGGCCAAGTATAATAAGCCAGCCCCAAAAGGACAAATATAGCATGTTGATATTTATATGAAATATCTAGAATAGGCAAATCTGAGAAGACAAGAAATCGCTTAGTACTTGTGCTACCAAGTACTCTTCTGAGGGGGAGAAGGGAGTGGGCTGGGGCTTCCTCTCTGGATAAGGAAATATTCTGGATTTAGACAGTGGGGCTGGCTGCACGTTCTGGGTGTCGTGGGTTAGGACTAAACATATGCCTGGGGTGGAGGTGCATTCAGTACATGTAAGGGGCAGCCCCCCACTTTGGTGCTTGCCAGCTCTGTCTCAGGCAAAACAGAGCCAGAAAGCCTACGAATGTGCCTGACTTTCTTTTCTGTCTCTACCAAGCTGCCGTCTGCAGACACAAGTGACTGTCTTGCTCCCGATGGTCTGTCTTGCTCTGTCATCTGAGTCCAGCCGTCCTGCGTGCCAATACTGGCCCCTGGGGCATCAGGCAGAGCCCACCCGGGCCCCTCCAGTCCCTGGCCCCTCCTTAACCCCCCTCCCCACAGCACAACTCACCTACAGGAGACTGGGCACAGGGAGGGCAGGGACGTGGGGGGGAGTGGCACTGTGACCCCAATATGGAGGTGGGGACCCACCTGAGATCCACCTTGATGATGTGACGAGGCCAGCCCCTCCCCGCTCTCTGGGCCTCATCTGGAAAATTCAGAGATTTGAATAACCTGCTGGCCATCATATTCCAAAAGCACAGAATCAATTCTCAGACTAAATTAATCCCCATCAACTAAAACCATTAGCCGGATTAAACGCCAAATTCTAACGCTGCCTTTGGCTCTAGGCAAATATTTCTGAAAAAGACCTAGAATCTCCTCTGGTTTCGCTGGTTAAGTTGAAGTGCAGTTCTGGTTTTGAGGACGAGCTTGAACCTCTTGGGTGTGTTTTTTAAAATTCATTGTTCACATGACCTGACAAAATAATTCCTACCCACAGATTTCCCTCACCCCACTTCTTAAAGTTCAGGGAGGGCCAAGGGTGGGTGGGAGATAAAGGTCTTTGGCTGAGAAGATGTGGAGAGAGCACAGAATTTGGGGAATCTGCTGGGAAAAGCTGCCCTGGGGAATGATCCAGGAATCCTCCAGAGGTGATGGCGTACAGGGGTCAGAGGTTCTCAGAGCCCAAGAGGTCAGACGAGATAAACCCACGTGTCTGCGTGGCACCTTCTAGAATCTCAAAACGTTAGAGCTGGGTCAGGCACAGATTCAGAGACAGAGGTCCACCCCTGGATCTGGGCGCTGCTGCAACGGGATAATGTGCACCCCCACTCAGACACCCGTCAGCCTGCACAGAAAGTCGCCCCACTTGAAGTCAACACCCAGATTACCTGTAAAGAGAGACCCTGGAAGCTCCTCCTGCACCGGAAATGCGCCTGAGTGCAAACTGCTGGCAGCAAGTTGGTTTTTATGTAGCTATTCATGGGAAATGAACTTGGAGTGTTTTAAGGGACAGTTAAGACCGACCCTACTTTAAGAAAAATGTGTACACCAACCATTCCAATTTAAGAAAACCAGATTAATTGGAGCAGCAAGTTTTTAAGTTAAGAAGGAAGGAAAGGGAGGGAGAGAAAGGAAGGGAGGGCCACTGGTAGGACTTGAGTGAAGGAGGAACTTACACTAAACCAGCATGATTCCTTGGCTAGCCCCAGACGCATTCTCACTTTCAGAGCTCTGTCGTTTCCAGAGGCCGCCGTGCCCCTAGTTCCGCAGCGAAACAGGTCTGGGCTCCCGCACGCCTCGGCTGGCTTGCTAAAAAAAAAAATCCCGTGTTCTCGTAGCGCCCTCTGGTGTCCATACTGGGAAAAGACTGGAAGCTTGGGCACTTTCTCTGGGAACCAGGGTTTGTCTTCTGAGTGGAAAGACCATCAGCTTGACCCTGGAGGTGCCTCTACCACGTATTAACCCTAACAAACGCAGACCTACCGCGTTTCCAGCTTCCGGCTGCCTTGAGGGTATCAGGCTGAGGGTTTCTTTCTGTGTTCTAGTTATGACGTTTTCCCATGGCTGCATCACTAGTTAACCGATCATTGAGCACACATTTTTATTAGATCATCACCCTTCATCATAATCCCAGAATGAGAAATCCAGGAAGGATAAATGGTGCAGACACTTTGATACAGGAACGCTAATCCTTGTAGATTTCGTATTTCCGCTGTGCAAAGAGGAAGCCCAGGCTTGGAGAACAGGGAACTTGAATGAGCTGGAATTTGCGCCCAGACCTGGTCCTCGCACCTTCCTCCGCGAGAAATGCTCACACCATATCAGCTGTTTGTTCATCTCCTGTTGTGGGTTCATGACATCCGTGTTAAGAGTGAGTTTTCCCAAAGAATTGAAAACAGGTATTCAAAGAAATACTGGCACAAGAGCATCATGGGCTTTGAGTTTTCAGTGCAAAAGTGATGAACTATAGGACCTTTATTATGGGTGAAGAGGTAATGGCTTATCCTAAACACTGGGTACATGTGTTCTAAGAGTTCCTTTTGATGGAATGAGGTTTTCTCATCAACTGTTGTTTTATCTCTTTAGCTTGGTCTTTATCATTCTCAAATAAAGTTGGCAATAAGCAGAGACTACTGGAAAAAAAAGAAAGAAATGTGTGCGTGTGAATGTTGGTAGCAATGTTACTCACAGGACAGGCAATAGGTGGGAACAGCCTGTACATGCATCAGCTGATGAACGATCAAAATATGCTTTATGCATACCACGGAATATTACTCAGCCATAAAGGAGGAGTGAAGTATCAACACCTGGAACAGTACGGCTGAACTGAGAACAGATTACTGCTCATCCCTTAAGTGATCACAAGATAGCTGAATATTGTATGATTTCGTTTGTATGACATATCCACAATAGGCAAATCCACAGAGGTAGAATGTGGATTTCTGGTGCGGGGGGGCTTAGGAAGGGGACTGCAGTAAGTGTCTTATGGAGCCAGCATTTCCTCTGCGGATAATGAAGATGCTTTGTCAATATACAAAGGTGATGACTACATAGTACTAAGGATGTGCTAAATGCCGCTGAACTGGACACTTGAAAAATGGTTCATCTGTGTTATGTGAATTTCATCTCCAGAAAATTATTTTTTAAAAAAGAGAACAAAGGAAAGGGTTTCACTTATCTGTTTAGGATTTTCAAGAGTCCTACAATCTACCTTAAGATTATGAGTTTAGGGCCTCCCTGGTGGCGCAGCGGTTGAGCGCTGCGCTGTGGAGCTGCTGGCAGCAGCAATGTGAGTTCGACTCCCAGCCGGGGAGAATCCCACATGGCGCGGCAGACCTCTCCTGCCTCGCCCGCTGCTCCCCTCAGCAGTGTATTTCTGATCTGCCTGTTCTGCTCCCCACTCTGCCTCTGGTGAATCCTCTCGCCGCCCCACGCCTCTGGCCTGTACCCCAGCTTGTATGTATAAATAAATAAATCTTTAAAAAAAAAAGATTATCAGTTTAACAAATAAATTCAACATCCACTCATGATAAAAAAGAAAAACTCCCAGCAGGTTGGGTACAAAGGGAACGTATGTGACAAGCCCACAGTTAACATCATACTCAATGATGGGAGAGCCAGATCCCCTCGATCGAGAACAAAGATGCCCCCCTCTACCTTTTTATTCAGTTTTGTACTAGGAGTGCCAGTCATAAGAGTGCTCTCCAAACGGTTTTCTTTTCCTTTCCTTTCTTTTCTTTTCTCTCTTGTTCTACATTCCATGGGCACCTGCAGTGAGCCCACCAAACATCTCAACCTAAAAATATGTAAGTTAGTTTGCAAATTGTACAGGGACCCCACTTGACAGAATTCTGCTCTTTTATACTTGCCTAGTTTTCACAAGGTAGTAAATGTTCTTTCAGTTGTCTTCTACTGTTTTTCCAGAAAAATGCCATGAGTTCTACTTTTGCCTTTTCTGTTTCCAGAGCCAGGTTGACTTGAACACATTCTCCACAGTCTGCAGCAGGGGTTGGAAACCCTGGCCCAGGGCCCCAGTCTGCCCCACCGCCTGTTTGGGGGAAGTTTCCCTGTAACTTGAAAGGGCCTCCGTGTTCCCTGGGGCTACTTCCCCACTGCGATGACCGAGTTGAGGAGCTGAAAGACCCCACGACCCACCAAATCTAGACTATTTACTATCAGGCCCTTTACAGAAAAAGCATACTGTGACCCCTGGTTTATAGGATTAAAATAGCAAATGCAATTATATTTAAAATCTACAAGCTCTGAATGTTTCCACGAAGAAAGTGAATGAAGGAAACTCTTTGAAAACTAAAGTTTATTTTATGTCTTTTCAATTATTTTGGAATATTCAATATAGCTCTTCAAATGAAGTCAAAATAGAAAGTATAATGAGTATCAAAGTTTTAGATGAAATTATTTCAATCATGCTCTTTTAGTCAATAATGATATTTTGAAATTTTACATATTAAATACTTTACAGAAATATCAATATAAAATGAGCAGTCTGAGGGCTTGGATTATGCGCCTTCATTGTTACCTCTGGTCTTCCACACACAGAGATCTCAGAGTAATAATAACTGCTTATTATTTCGAAATGTTCCTCAGTTGCCACATGTAAAATGTTGTGAATACTTGGCTAATTCGTGAGCACATCAGAAACCATGAATTAGAAGAGCGAGAAAAGTGAGAAGCAGGAGGCCCTGTTGGGAAACAATACCCGTCACGTGGGATCTATTGTCTCAACGCCCCCTCCGAAGAAGGCCTGACAAGTTAATTTGCCCCTTTTTTCCTCAGTCCCCCCCCCCCACTACCCCACGCTCCCTGCTCTCCGAGGGGCGTCTGTCTGGAGCCAGCAGTGCGCAGCCCACGACCCACGGCACAGGAGCAACTGCCTTGGGACTTGAGGACACAGAGCAAAGGACTTGGGGAAGGGGGTCCCTGGGCCTGGGTGCTGCGTCCTCAGGGAAGGTGTGAGGGAGGTGTACGGTTCCACCCACCGTACCCTGTGCCGGGCTGCGCCCCAGCTCTCCCATGCCGGAGGTGGCCGCTGTGTGTGGCCAGGCACCAAGCCCCCTTGCCAACAATAGCAGTGGTGCAGGAGACAGCCCCGACCTTGGGGTTCGTGCTAAGTCAAATAGTTAGGGAGGCGGGCTCCTTGCTCAGCCCCAACAGGGGCCAGGATATAACAGCCGCGAGAGGCGCGAGACTTCGGCTCCAGCCCTCTCTCTGGGGAGAGGGGTTGAGTCCGTGGGCTGGGCCAGGCGGAAGGCTTGAAGGCGCCGCTAGGGTTGGCTTCCGTCCAGCTTCACGGAGACCAGCTTCTTTCCTGGAACGCCAGCCTGAAGGGACCAGACCGTCCAGATACCCACTTGAGCCTCGGGCAGGAAGGCACCCGGAGAGGAGCGGGAGAAATGCGATTTCCAGGAGGCCTTAGGGTCCCTCCGACCCAGCGTGGTCTCTCGCTGGCAGATGCTGTCTGTCCACCAAGCCCAGCAGGGAGCAGTCAGGGCTGGTTTAGCCGAGGTCGGTGTAGGTAGGGGCGACCTTAGTGATTCACGAACAGGGAAGGGGGAAGAGAAGAAGAGGAAAGGAGGAACGAGCAAGGGTGGATGCCAGGGTTGCCAGGGGTCAGAAGGGGTAGCATTTAAAGGTCAGGGAGACAGGATGCGCCAGAGCTTGGGGCTGTCCTGGTGAGCGAGTGGAAGTGTTGGGGGGTGGGGAGAGCTGTCCAGTGAGGGTGTGGGAATCATTGAGAATTATGATGGGAGCGTTGCTGGAGGAATGATAGTGCTGGGGGCGGTGGCTTCAGGGACTGAGTGGGGGTGGTTTAGCAGCTGGTTGCAGGCAGGGTTGGGGGTTTGAGAAGGGCTGAGCAGGGGAGGTGTAAGAGCAGTCCACCTCAAGTCGCCACAAGAAGGATGTGGGAAAGAACGTGCACTCGGTTTTACAGAGCTGCAGGGGAGGTCGTGTCCACAGCAGAGCAGATGGCAAAGGGAGGGTTTCCAGGACTGGAGTAGGATGGGGTTGGTATGGGGGAAAGTAGGAGAGGAGCCCCAGGGCATGGGCTAGCAATGACGGCATGAACATATCAGTGCCGGGGTCCAAGGTGGAGGGTAGTGGGACCCTGGGCAGGGCCGGGGCCTCATGGGCTTCTGAGTTTGGGGCTGCCTTTTGACCCTGCAGGGGGAGGCGAGGAGACTAAGGGTGGGAGGATAAACTCGTGAGCGCCCCCTGGCGACGGGAGCCTGCGAAGGGGGGCCCAGAGATGGAGCCAGATGGGAAATTCCATTGACCCCTGGTGTGGTGAAGGGGGCTGCAGTGTTTCCATGTGTCCATACTGCTCTCTTTCAACTTCTGGCGGTCTAAGTGGTGCTGAAACTGGAAAATGCTTCAGGTGGGCTTAGGGAAAACAAGACTGGGAGACGTCAGGGGCTGGCTTCGTTTAGGAGGGGAATCTACCCTTACTGGCCCCAGATAAATCTCCCTGAAACGTAGTGCAGTCGTTCCCAATCGCTCAGGGGGTGAACTTCAAAGTCCCAGAAAGCAGGACCCTTATTGCAGCCTGAAGACCTCGCTGAATTTGACTTCCCCGTGACTCCTCCTTTCTCTCCATCTCTCAAATAGTACTTAAACTTTACTATTTTTAATCTAGGTATTCTTGTCTTCCACAAGCTAATACAATTCTATCCAGCCCCATAAACATAACTTGCTAGAATTTAAAATTAGCTGGTAAAATCCTTTTTCCACCTTCTTCCCATTTTTTGAGATCAGAAGACCAAGGCCTGTGGGCATGAAGTGACGCATCCAGTTAAGATCCATGGCTAGTCCAGTTTGCGCCCTTGTCCAGGCAGTCCAGAGGGGACTCAGGGGCGCTCTCATCTGGCCCCTAGTGGGACTGCAGCTGCGGTGAACTGGGAGAAGCCAGAGACCTGCCTTCTGAGGCCTGCAGGAGCTGAAGGATGTATAGGAAACCCAGCACTGGAGAACCAGCTTGTCACAAAACCTGGCTGAAACGGTGGGCCATTGAACGCAACCAGGTCCTAGACATGCCTTCCTGAGACAGCCTCTGAGAGGGGCCTCTGCGGGCAGTCACGCCATCCTCATCTCTCAGAGCATATATCCCTGTCTGTGTCTGTCTCAGTGATTGTCTCCCTGGTGTCTTGCCCTTGGGTTTAAGCGTACCAGGGAGGAGGGGGCCTTGTCCTTTTGGCTCCTGCCGTGGCCCCAGCACGCAGCAGGAACCTGGCCATTTATTCCATCCCACTAATGTATTCATGAACTTTTGCTGCTTTTAGGGGCCTATGAATGACAGCAGATAATATCCTTAGTTGTAGCATTACAGATCCACCAGGGCCAATATACATATGCGTGGACAAAGATTCCATGTTACAAAGGAAAAGAAAGCTGGTTCATCAGCTGCGAACACTGTCACTTTAGCACTGGAAATAGAGTTCTTTTTTAATAGTAAGATCAGAATGCTTTGTTTTCAAGAACTCTCTACTGACCACTTGCACGAATCCACACTCACAAACTCCCGCCACCCACCTGTCGTGGGAGGTGTCATCCTGTGAGTAACGCTGCAGACAGCTCAGGACACGTAGCTCCCTTGGGGATGTGGGTGCAATGGGGTCACTACTTCTGCTTGTGTTGACATAAAATTTCTGGGTTCTAGAATCACTCTGGGCCAAACACAACATTCTGTGGGCTGCTTTGGTCCACATGAGCCACTCATGAAAAAAAATAGGCTTGGACGTGCAGGCTTGGGTTAATCCTAATCCTTGATTCATGTCATAGTCTCATGACTGGGTCATGCTCAACCCTCTTGTTTCTTCATTCATTCACTCATTCATTCATTCCAGGCCACCAGTTTGCAGTCTCTGGAATACACATGGTGCCAATTACAAGCGAGCGTTAAGTAGGTAAACGATGTCCCTGCAATTGCCGTTTGAGGCTAATTAACTCAGCTAAGGCTTTTCTAGGTGGTAACTCAGGGCCACGGCTATGGTGCGGGCTCTGGAAGGAGACCGCCTGGGTTTGTATCTAGGTTATGCACTTGAACATAGGCAAATTACCGCGCCTCTCCGTGCCTCATTTTTCTCACTTGTCCAATCAGGGTTATGCATGCCTTATCTTGTAAAACCACTGAGAACAGTAAAGGAGGTAACCCATGTTAAAAGCACTTAAAACAGTACATGTAAAAGACACCCAGTTGACCTTGGCTCCTACCATCACTGCTAGTTAGTGATGTGTGAACTAGCAAGAATTAGGATAGCCCTGGAAGCAGAACATGCCATACTGATTCCAACAAGGTTAAAACATCTTTCAAATCCAACAGGATTATGGATGAGGCTGGACAAAGGGAATCCAATTTCTCTCCCGGGATCATTTTGTGTGACGTGATGATTCTTTCAGAAGTTTTTGGCCAGAAGCTTCCCTTGACTGTTTTACATGCAAGTGGTTCTCAAGCTTGGTCATTTGAGAATCACCTCGAAGGCTTAAGAACACAGGCCACCAGCTCCCTCAGAGTTTTGGATTTAGGAGCCTGGAGGAAGGAGCTGAGAATTTGTAACAAGGTCCCTGGTGTTGCTGCTGCTGGCCCAAGAAACATAGTTTGAGAACCACTAGTCTAAGCAATTAGCTATGATGGGGTCAAGCTGCAGTCAGGGTAGGCTTCCTGGAGGTGAAGGTCTTTGAAGGAAACCTCAGTTTGCCAGAGGGAGAAAAGAGCAGAGGGAACACAGACACAGGCCAGCAAGTGCTGGGAAGGGCACACAGAGCTGAAACTGCAGGTCCCCGGGCCCCAGAGGCACAAGGCATGGAAGGTCAGGTGAGTAGTCCAGGCTCCATTCTGGCGACCTCTTGAAAAAGAAGAAGCTGGTTTTGGAAGCTGGAAGAGACATGAGTTGAACTGTCAGCAGTGCAAAGGGTGTTTGAGAGAGAGGTCTGGTGAGGGCAGGGTGGCAGTTTTGGGACATACGCAGGAAACAGCCTTGATTCTTAGCCAGGTGAGTCGCCTTCCTTTAACACCCGGAGGTCTCCCATAGAGCTATTTTCAAACTAGGGACTTCGATCTTGCTTTCCAAAGACGTGAGATGAAGCAGTAGGCTGTGATCAGCATTTAAAGAAAGAATCAGCAGGGAATGGAAATTATGCAGTGGTCAGGATGCATGTGGACTACAATCAAAAAGATCTGCGAGTCGGGGTTCCAAGCGGGCGTCCAGTTCACAGAACAGTTCAGGAGTGTCATCTGCCTCGGTTACACGCCAGTCGGGGCCGTCCTGGGAGCTCTGTGAACCTCAGAATAGTGGAGGGTGCTAAACCTAGGGGCCTAGATCCAAAAAGAGAAGAACTAGTGAAAAATGAGAATGCTGAGTTTGACCTTAAGGGTGACTCAGATTCTGACACCAGGGAAGAGGGCAGAGGCCTGCAGGTAATCGGAGATAAAAAGTTGCCGAGCAGCATAGGGAATGGCCATTCAACTTGGCTTGTTGGAGTGTGAGAAGGTAAATCAGGTTTTAGAAAGTAATCTGAGGCACAGCGGAGATACAAAGTCCAAAAGAGAGTTTGAAACAGCCTGAAATATCAGCCAACAAATTCAAGCCATAGCTGAGGTTTGGGAAACAGACCTGTTTGCCCAGTCTGCCCAGCACAGGAACTTGGCTTTGAAGGTTCGGGTTCACTTCTCTTCCAGGCCACACTGCGTGTCCAAACACTGGCTTTGAGGTTCAGCCCCACCTTGCCTGCGTTGGGGAGCCTTTTTGGCAGGGGAGCTTTTTGGGCAGGGTAGTAGGCCCAGAGCCCTGCCAGTAATCTGGGTGCTCAGATCAGACTCTGTCCCCGTCCCCACTCCCCCCAACCCCCAGGTGAGAACATGCAGGCCTGAGTTAGAAGCCTGGAACCAACCACCCACCCACTTCCTTTAGTCCTGCCAAGCATTTCAGCAAATATTTAGAAAGACACTGGCTTCCTGACACCGTGATTGGAAGTCTGTCAGTGAGAAGACCTCTGTCTTCTGCGAGGGTGGCTGTCCATCAGGGTTAAGCTCCACTGACTGGCACCGACAGACCCAAACTCATCCAGGCTGCAGTAGACTGGGCTTAGCACCCGCGCGCCCTTAGCCCTCCTCATGTTCCGCTAGTCTCCTTTAACAAATGAAGAAACAGTTCCAGAGAGGTTCTATGATTTGCTCAAGGTCACAGAGAACAGAAGGCCCAGGGGTGCTCCAGGCTTTGCCTGTGGCCTCACTGGAGGCTTCCTGGTGTTCAGCTGGGAGATACCAAGGATTTGTTTCATACCCGTGCCATTGGCAAAGGAAGACCAACCACTTTACACTGTGGAATTGACAGTGTTTGACAGCATTTTCTAATAAACGACCCTGTTCTATTGAGAGTAAACACCCCATGTCTAAATCGCCCAGAAAAAACAAGTGACAAAATTTTAAAACACATGAAAAAAGTCCACGTCACTTTTGTTGCCTTTCCCTCAACTGACCTGAGGCCTGGTTTGTTTTTCAGTGTGTACACAAACCCACAAGAAAACGTTTTCACCCCCTGCAACTGCTGGGCTAATCACACCACAAAATTCTACCTTCAACATCTCTTTATGCTACCTACGTCCGTAAAGCCGACAGTCACATCTTTCCGCTCCTCCACCTTGAGTCAGAAAAGGGATAAACAGCAAATGCTGTTGCAAATATCCATCCAAAATGGTAATTATTGCGTCATTATATTCGCTATTTTACTTGTCATGTACCATTAGGAGGTAACAAGATCATTGTCAGTCAAAGATTGTGGAGATAATTAGAGCATCTATAGGTTAGCAGGAAATCAAATTGGTGCTGCTACCCATCAATGCCGGGGAGCTGAGCGTAATTAGAGGGAAAATATGCAAAGGTGGAGATGAAGGAAGCCCCAGGGATTAAATACCGTGACTGATTTGAGAGTTTGACTCTTGTGCATTCTGACATTACAGATGGCGACAGGAAAATAAGACACACAATGGGAAGGGGATCTGCCAGAAATGGCAAATCAAGATACCCCTGATGTCGAGTCTGCAAGGTCCCAAGAACTGCCTGATTTGGAAAAATACAGTATTTAATGTGTTTTCCAATCCACCAGTTTTTCTTCAAGCTGTTTCCTCCAGTCTGGAGTCAGGTGTTAACCGGTAAGAACAGCAGTGGGCCAGGTGGGCCTTTATTTGAGCAGTCCCTGCTCCCCCATCCTGAAGTTTCTCAGCCTGCCAGCCCCCGGCCCCCACTTCCCAACGCCTCTTGGGAGCTGCAGGAGGTCGCAGGCCTCTTCCTTGGCAGATTCAGAGCACCCAGGGTCTTTCCCTGCCCCCCTACTTCCCACTCGGCAGCCACCCACATCCAAGCTGGACTAATTCGACTTTTTCAATAAGATACAAACACAAACAGCACTTTGATCAGGTTGCCACAAGAAAATTTAACAATTTTTACATCTTGAAAAAACAAAACAGGCTTCAGAGGAAGAGGAAGGCTTCTGCAAACCGACGAGGGCAATGTCATGTCACTCCATGAAACAGAATCAGAGACAGGAAAAAAAAAATCTGGAAGGTCTCACGTGACTGAACCCACACACTGAAACGCAAAGGAACAAGCAAGCAGAGACGCTTATCAAAGGCCTGAACTCAGACCTGTCAACGCAGATCAAGCAAATGCTGCGTTTTGAATAGGCCCGTGACACAAAGGGTGCCTGCTACAGCATCTACAAAACCCTAAGTGCCTTCCCGGACTTAACAAGTGTTTTGCTTAGAACATACAGAACAAACAAAATTCCACAGCTGACTGTGGGGATGGGGGGCGGCCAGAATGGTTCCCACAGCAACAGGCCGACTGAGCCAGGTCGGGCTACCCAGCCACCGCAGTCAGCCTTGCCTTCTCACTTGGCCTGGGTTCAAGGTTTCAAGAGTCGGGTCTTGCAAGTCTGGCTTCTGCCCTAGGGTAACGATGGCCATCTCACACAAACAAGCAGCTGGAAGCTTAGTTCACATTTTTTAATAACATGGCACAGTTTACATTACACAAGAAGGCTCCGCCGATGAGAACATGCTGAAGATTCAGTCGCTTCACTTTTCTTTTCACATAGGATCTAGAAAGGACTTTATTACATACAGGATAAACAGCAAAAAGGTCTGTATAGAACAATCTCTTTACAATACTGAAAGCTACCACTACAGTTCCAGTGTACATATTCCTTGGATTTTTTTTTCTTTTTAGTTGTTGTCTTAAAAAAAAAAAAAAACACTGCACAACATCTGGAGTTCACAAAATCTGAAGCTCACAACTAAACCTTCAGTTTACTACTAAAATAGATCTCTCTGCTTATTAGAAACAATGGTCTGTAGTTAACTTTTTTTTTTTTGCAAAAACAGGATAACAACGTCAGATAGCACTTTAATATACTAGAAGACCAAATGGAACTAATTTTATTTCATACATATATTTTACAGTCCAGTAGACAAGATATATTGTATTTCTCTGCTAGTAAAGTCATATTCTCTCCAAATATGTAGACAAGAGGCTTAATGTATTATAAAAGTATTATGAAGAGACATTAAGATTGATGCAAACTTAAAAACACACGCACACACAAGACCTTGTCTCTGCCACCTTTCACCCTCTGTAACTCTCCATGGCTCCACGAGTTTGACCTGCTACGGCTATTCCCAGACTTGGTTACCCACTGGAATACAAGGAGTCATGTCAGGAATGTGTGCCCTACACTCATCAGGTATTGAATACAGTGAAAACATATCCATCATCTGAGAAAACGCGAAGCTTTCTTTCAGGATGTGTTTGGGTGGAATTACATCTCATTACAAAACGAGGAGGTGTGTACAGATAGGAAACAGGACACACTTGAAAGGCATGTTCCCACATGAGGCGTGTGTGGAGTCATGTGACTGGTGGTGACGCGATGCTGGCGACCTGTTTGTGTCCCCTGATTTTGGCATCTGACAACTCCCATCCTCCCTGGCACTGGCTGCGCATGTCCTTGGCTACCTTTCTGGGGCTGCATTCTCCCCCTCCCTCCCACCCCCCCAGAGCCCACAAGCCGCAACTTCAGATGCAAAGTTTCAGCCTGGGGGCCAATTTGCAAGATCGGATGTTTCTCCGTTTGAAAAAACAAGCAAGGAAAACAGAGTCATATCACGTAAGCGCTTGTTCAGGGAAAATATGACCTTAAGTATGTTGTAAATGGATTTGAAAAGGCTCCTTTGAGTTAGATGGGCTTTTGTGAAAAGCCCTAACATTCATTGCATAGTTGAAGGGTTTAGCTGTCTATAACAATATATGGGAACACAGCCGTGGCAGGCTGTGTTCACTGATATTAAGTTTGCAAATAGCACATTTTAAGAAGTATTAATGTATTATGTTACTTAATCTTTAGCTATTTACATTTGTACAAAGTAAAGCTTTCATCTTACCCTTTGCATATATGAACCATTAGCTCACGAAGCAATCTCTTTTTACATAACTATGTACACGGCCTTCCCTTCTCCTCTGAAAGAGCTCTGCATGGTGGACTGAGTGGACTCTTCCCCCCCCCCCCCACTATCACCAAATTGGTGCGGGTTGTCCTAGTCATTGTTTTGGTTCAAATTGAAAAGTTTTATACGAGAGACTGAAAGAGTAGGAGACATGAGAACATATGACTTGGCTAAAAGACCTGAAAAATTTCAACTTATAATATACAAAAACATTTCAAAATCTGCACCGAGTCTATACATTTTTTACAAGGGGAGCAGTGGGGGGCTTCTCCCCCGACAGTCTGTGTGGATGATGTGGGAGTTCTCTCATGCTCTCTCTTTTTTAAAGTCTTGCCATTGTGTTGGTGTAGGGTTTCCTCTTCTTCTTCCATGTCCTGTTCTTCCCTTATCGAGCTTCAATATCCTTCAGGGTGTGAGAAGGAGGCCTCTCCCTTATCTCTGCTGACAGAGGAGTAGTCCTTCTGGGAGAGACCGGGCGCCCCCCCAGTGTAGAAATGAGCGGGGGCGGGGCGCTCAGCGCTGCTGTGGGAGGGGTCTTGTTGAGGAGTCCATTCTGGTGCCCCGTGGTGGGGCTGATTCTGGGGTAGTGCATGCTGGGGAGTCCTGGAGTGATGAGGCTGGGGTGGGGGAGGTGTCCGTCAAGGGAGGCGGGATGCACGGAATGGAGCCGCGTGTGCTCATAGTCTTCTCTGAGCATGTGCAAGCGCTCCCGCTCATCCAGGTGGCCCCCTCGCTCGTGTTCCCGCCGCGGGTCCACAGACAGGGGGTGGTGGTGGTGGTGGTGGTGGTGGTTGTAATCGTGAGGCTCCCTGTCCCTGAAGGAGCGATCAGCTTCATACAGCCGCGGAGTCGAGAGACGGTGGAGAGGGTCGTTCCTCAGCAGAAAGTCCCTGCCCAGCGGGTCTCTCCGATGAATGTCAAGTTCTCGGTAGGGATCCCTCAAAGGGTCCCGGATGGGGTCCCAGTGGAAAGAAGGGTATGGGAAGCGCTCTCCCCCAGGGATGGGGCTGATGCCCATGAAAGGGGTCATCATGCGAGTCCTGTCCAGACTGCTGATGCTGTTCATGGGGTGAATGCCCGTCACCCCCACCGTCATGGGCATCGAGGCCAAGGGCCCCGGGTGGACACCGGACGAGGAGTTTGGAGGCGGCGGCTCCGAAGACCGGTGGGTGGGCGGGGCCTCCGGAGGCAGGTCGTGGTCTTCCTTGCGCTCCTCCTTCACCTTGACCTCCGAGCTCTTCTTGGGGTTCTCGTAGGCCGGCTCATTCTTGCGCTGCTCCGCCTCACGGCTCGAGGTGCTGTTGGGCCTGGCGCTCTCCACTACGGGGGTCCGCACGTAGGGTGATGGCACCCGGGCCAGCTGCTTGGCCTCTTCCCCCGCGGCTCGCCCCTCGTGGCCGTGGCCGTCCTTCTCGGGCAGGTGGCCCTCCTTCGCCTTGTGCTCGTCGGCGGCCAGGTCTTTGCGGGATTCCGAGTGGTCTCTCTCCCTCTCTTTGGGTTTGTCTTTCTCTCGAGCCTCAGTGTTCAAATGACCCCTGATCTGTTCAGCGGAGCTGCGGTTATGTCCCAGGGTGCCCACCGGGAGGATAGGTGCTGGTGAAGGGTGGCTAGAGTGTCTTTTCTCAACGCTTTCCCTGAGGGAGGAAGAGGGAAACAGGAAGCAAATGAGGCTCGTCGGTCTGGCACGGGGCTGCCAATGAAATGGTGGTGTGAAAAGGACAGGCTCGGGTCTGCTTCCCACAGTCCCTGAGGCAGCGGGGCCTGCCCTCTGCAGGGCAAAGCCAGTCACTCTGATCTCACTCACCGAGACTTGAGAGGAAGCTTTGTGGGGCGAAGTGCTAGGGATGAGGGTGAGTGGGAGAGTCTGAGGGGGAGATAATTCTCTCTATGTTTAAGAGTCACGTGCTCAATCAAGACCAGAGAGCCAGCTTCCACAAAGCTGGGATGGATAGTGTGGTGGGCAATGCAGCCCGTCTGTCTAGATTCTTAGGATCATTTAGTGTTAAGAAGGCTAAGAGCCCAAATGTGAATGTGAATGTGACTTCCTTCTCACTCTGCAACACAGAGCCAGCAGAAGGAAAACCTGAACAGAAGTATGACAGGAGCTCCTCTCACCTGACACTCAGGATAAATAACCTGTCTCTAAAGAATCTGGCTACGAGTCATCTCCAAGATGTAGCATGTAAGGGGTGGTTGAAAAGCAACCACCATGTCGGGACTTTTGAGTTGCCAAACAACTTTTGGAAGGTTAAGAATTCCAAAATCTGATGAGAAGATGGAGGAAAGCCAGGAGGAAAAGCAGGGGCACAGACACACGATCTCATGGGGGACACGGAGAACAACTTCCAAGAGCATCTGGGAATGAAAACGTGAAACAAGAACTTGACAGTCCCGTCTTGGGCACAGGCTTAAGAACAGGGGGTAGAAACAGCAAAGGAATAGTAAGCCAATGAGGACAAACCTCAAGGGTTAAGACTAGGAATCAGGCAAGCCTTAGGGATAGTCCCTGGCAGATTCGGCCAAGGTGGGGAGACGAGCAGGAATGGCCTGGGTTAGCAGGCCAGGAGGGCCATGGTGAGGCCCTCAGAGAGGGGTCCTCTAGTAATCTCACTTCTAGCCAACACGCAACAGCTGGGAAAAAGAACATCTTTAAAATGTAAGACTTTAGAAAAGTCTATTTTATTAGGTTTCCTAACTTTACTCCAAGAGGCCATTTTGATTCCATTGAGGATAATGTGGAAGGGTTTTGCCATATCCCGCTTTCTCTCCAGACTAAGGCTGAGCCCACCTAAGTGTGCCTCACTTTGGGGTTCACAGCTCAGAACTGAATGTTACACACAGTCCCCTCCATCAGTTAAAAGATTTGTATCATACCGCCTTGAAGGAAAATTTGTCTTTTTTTAAGAAAGAAGTTCAGTAAGCATGATGGTCGGTGATGAATATCTATTAATCAGCCACATTTAGTGCCTGCAATGTTTAATTCTTTTAATTCGCTAGGATACTCACACATACATACACACAATATACACAATAAAGAAAAATGGCAAGATCTGGGTCTCAAGCACCAAAGGCAAATTGTTACTAGGTATTTACTATTAAGCATATCTTGATTACTCCTTGTTTTTCAGTTTGTTCAAAATGGAAATAGCCTACAGAACGGGTAGGAAAAAGCTACTTTGTCAAGAATGCTTATGACATTCTTTAAAAAAATACTATAGGCCATTTTCCTCTTTGAGGGTACTTCTTTTTTTAGGCCTGGGTTATGAAGTACAGAGATAAAAATGGTTAGTAAAATTAGTTACCAACTAGCAAAACAAAACCCAAACCAAAAATGCTTGTTGACGTTTCTCTACATCTAGGTCAGCAAATTTTTATTAGTTATCTGTAAGCCCAGGATTTAAGTTTGAACAACATTTGAGAAAAATGATGAGAAAATGCAAACATGACTTTCTAAAAGAAAACAAATGGAAAGAGAGGAAAAAGAGAGAAAAACCTATGGATGATGGAATGGACTGCACAGACTGGCAAGCAAATGTGGTATTGGTTCATGCTGTGTGTGTTTGGTCCAGAGCTCCAACTCACTGTCTCTCAGAGAAAGATTTCTATGTGGCTACGCTAATACTCACAGGGACTTTGGAGGTTCTGGAAGTGAAGCTGCTTCTGTCAGGAACCTTCTGCTACACTAGCATTATAGTCTACGATGCACTACGGGGCCGGAGAGTATGCCCTCTGGGGCTGGGGGGCTGGGGTGCTGGCACTGGCCCCGGCTGTGTGAGGCGCTGAGGCGACAGGGCCAGCTGAAGCACGAGGCTGGGACAGGGAGGATGGAAGGCTGCTACGTGGCACAGAGGGGGCTCCCCCATTGGGACTCGAGAGCAGTTTCTTTCCGTACCTTTCTTTGTCATCTTTACTAACAGATGAGTCTCGTTTATCTACATCTCTATCTCTGTCATGAGCTGCAGCGGACGCGCTACGCTCCAGCTCCCCTGGCTTCAGCCAGGGCGGAGGGGTCGGGAACGACGGAGGCGTTCGGTGCAGCCGGTTCCAGGGTTCGTGAGGGTTGCTAAAGTTCTGCACACTGGGGCCATCCTTGTGGCCGAACATTGAGTTGGGTGCTGAAATGGTGAAGTGGAGAACAAAAAGGTTTAAGAGAAATTATATAATCTGCTGTAATGAAGGTACTTACCAAAAAACTTTTAACAGCATTCAGAGTTAAAATGAATACATATTATTGGGAGCTGGAAAAGGAAAGGAGATTAACAAATTCATTAGAGGAAGGCTCTTCCTACACTGGAGAGGTAGCTCAGTATTTTTGCTTTTTGTTTTTAAACCAAAGGCAAAGGGAGGGGGGAGAGATTAAAAGGGACCCAACAGGCTCAAGATGACATAATCGAACACCTGGTCGTACAGAAGCCCCGAACATGCAGGAGGGCGGGTTCTGAGTGTGGCTTAGCTTCGTCGTGCTCCCTTCAGAACAGGGTTCTCCTCTACCCAGCCTGCTGACGTGCACTCAGGCTGTCTACAAGTTTAGCAAACTACGACTAGGGCGTTGGAGACCAGGCAGGGTGTGGCCCTTACATAGGCAGGAGTCTTCCAGACTACCTGGAACTGTGGTGGTATGCCTGGCGCGGACTTAGGTCTCCTGCAGCCGGAGAACATGATATATGAATGGCACGAAAGAAAATAAGTTGCCTATTTGGTGACTAAATGATGTTTAAAACACCAGCAGAAGTTGCAACTCTTTTCCTGCACATGGTCCTCAGAATATACAGAGTACAAAACCTGCCAGTGCTTGACTATCCTGGCCTGGTATTGTTCTCCTGCTATTCCTCACTGTTTTGTTCCCCCAGTCCCACGTGTGGCAAAAGCAACATGAAATTTTAAAGTTGTTTTGCTTAAATGGGAGCTGAAGTCTTGGATGTAGAGATGGAACATGAATGAAACTATGAATGTGAGCCAACTCTTCATTCAGTCAACTCTATTACCTCTCCTGAGCCCTCAGTACTATAAACTAAGAGTAGGTTGGCCTTAAAACCTTGGTTTTGGTGTCACTGCAATTTATACCTAACCTCCATTTCCAGGGCTTATTTTTTAGATGATATAACCTAAACTTGTTTCCCTGGAGCACTGTATCTTTTTATCTAGAAAGATCTTGAGCGATAGACAGATCAGAGAAGACAGACAGTCCAAGGCAGGTTTTTAAAAAGTTAGAGATACTCACTAACTGAAGGGTTTCCAAGTCCCCCGAAGGCATTGCCACCAACTGCCGCTAGGCCCGTGAACGTAGATGGCCGATTAAAAGGCTCTGCGAACGAGATTGCGAAGAAGGAAAGGGTTGCAGGACTTACTGAGGGCCAACAGGGAAAAGCAAGGCGGGACCCTCGCCTTCTCTGGACTCAGCCCTGATCTGCCCCACTTTCCCTACCAGAGTATGTAAAAAGTTTTTCTTGCACTTGGGTTTGGGCATTGGGTCTGCAAAATATTTATAAGAGCTACTTTTCAGTACTGTGCCCGTGGCCCCATCCTCCCTTTGTAGGGTGAGGTACATTATTCAAGCCATGACATTCGAAGAGACCTCCCCGCCCAGTTTCCCCTTCCTGGGAGTGTTCGCTCTAGGCTCCCAGGGAACAGAAAGAAGATGACATCTCAAAATGCACCTCTCGATGATATTCTGAAGGTGTGCGTGTTACACACCCTGTCGTGCATACCACAGTCTGTGTCTGCTTAAGCACGTGCAGAAAATACCAAATAAAGCATGTTCCTTGCATGGGAAAAGACAATTCACAGGGCAGTGAAATGGGAAGTGTGTAAGGTGAAGTGATTAAAAAATACTGGGGGCCATGTCTCATCACATCATTTTGTCTTTCTTCCCACCTCCAGCAGGTGCCCCAAGATATGGCACAAGAGCTCACCATTGTTCTCCAGTGGAGGAACAGGCTATTGTAAAGGAGGATGTCCTGAGGTACCTAGGCCAGGCCTTCCCACTCTGCCCCGTTACTAGGTCAGAGGCACTGTCAGCAGTGACAGAACTACCCCTGAGCACAGATATTCCATTTTAAGAATGTGGTAGAACAGGTGTAGAAACCCTGAAGATGCATGGCAAGTATTCAAACTTCTACGAGAACACCTTGTTTCCCTAGGAAGTTAAGGGGGGTTTCCAGCACTACGGCCACCTGGCCAGGCAGTTCGGCAGGAGCTCATTACAGAAAGGTTTTCTGAAATTCGCAAGTCATTTCCCATGACTGATGGCAACTCACCTAGGTGAGCAGCAGGGTTAAGGAAATTGCTGTGATGAGGAGGCGGCCCAAAAGGGGTCCCGGTTGGGTGTGCAGCACCTATGAAGTCAAACATAAGAAAGTCACATTTCACAGGAAGCCGTTTTCTACAATGCAATGGTATCCACTTGCCCGAGGTCCCCAGGAGAGATGATGTTAGAGTAAGAACCTGGGGGTGGGAGGGGAGGAGGGGCATGCAGGTAACCCAGTGGGTACAAAGAGATGTCACATCCGGAACGAAGAAACCCATCATCCTCTTCCTCTTTCCAAACTAGCCATCACCCAAAAGGAGGTGGCGCATTTTTTTAAGATGCTGACACACAGCACGAGAAACATGGAGGAACGAGGCTGAAAGTGTGGAGGGGTCTGTGACCAAGAAAGTTGGGGAAATGGCCAGGAGAAAAAGTGCTAAACGGGGCTCTTCGCTGAAGGACTTCTTGGAACCAGGAATATGTACCTGGGCTCGCTCACCCTCTAAGAGGCAACATTTGGTCATGGGATATTTTTTTCACAGAGCACCTTGGGGAACAAGACTTGCTTTGAGAATCACAATTCCGGAAACTACATTTTATAATCCTTGGCTTAGAAGCACCTGTCTTGCAGCTGCCTATCTGGGTTACACTGCTGTGGGCCCTTGAAGAATCCCTTTTCCTGAAGAATGTGTTAGTTCCCACTGAAGAATATATACCGCCTGGCCCTTGGAGACTCGGCATTGTGAGTTACATAGGTTATGGGAGGGGAAGTCTTCCAATTTCTTGCAATCTTCAGTGCCAGGGAAAGGGAGCTCATTTATTTGTTTTTGGACAACCTTACAGCCGACTCTTGGCAGTCTCTGCATTGCCTGTCAGGGAACTGAGCTAACTTAGTGGTCTTCTCTGCTTCAGTTTTCCCTTTATCCACATTTTCTCCTTTATATCTGTCTTTATATTTTGCCTTCAACAATAGTCATTTCACTAAGATGCCTCAAATTCTTGTCTTAAAGGAAGGTGGCAAAGGAAAGAGGAAAAGACAGAAACAGAGAAGGTGCATATGCGAGTGAGGGAAGGACAGTATTTCTAAAAGCTTAGGACAGCAGCTGATAGCTGAGGTGGCCAGCTCATGGGGAGGCAGGCTTGATTCTAGACAAGAGATGGGCCTATGTCATCTGGAGAAGTTCTTTAGTGTATTTCAGGCATTAGAGCCCAAGAGCAAGATGAAAGTAGCTGAACTAAACAAGTGTGTGTAAATTACACACATCAGTATTAAAGTTTTCCCAAATAACTATTTTCCACAAAATCCAATATTGCTTACAATGAAAAAGATGCCTATCAGAGTGGAAGCAGGAAGAGGCTGAATGAACTTACTAATTCCTACTCCATAACCCCTTGCATTCTGTCTGAGTTCCTATAAACAACTATCAGTTCCTTTAGGAAAGTAGATGAAATGAAGGGCCATTCTTCTTGATTCCCTCTCGACTCTACTTGTGTCTGGAATTGTTCCCTGAGCTGCAAGGACTTGTAGGCCTTGGTTATGCAGGAAGCCACACAGCACAGGAGGGCATCCAGCAGAACTACGGTATCGCAGGGCCGGAAGTCACCTGAGGAGGTCAATCCTGGATGGTGACTTATTCTCTACCCGGGAAGTGCAAAACATGACAACCCCCTCCACAAAGTAAAAAGAGCCCAGCATATTCATTAGCTGCTAACAGTGTTGCCAGCTAAATAAAAATTTGGCCGCATGCTGTCTGTGTAGTACAAGCTAATTAATGCTTCGATGAAGATCAGAGCTTCGCTCAGCCCAGGGCCCCTAGGGGACCCTTGCAGTTCCAGAATTACTGAAGCAAAAGAAGCCAATTCATCTGCTTGGCTCAAACAGAAGCCAGGGAGAAATCTCTCTATTTCTCTCCAAATATTGCTCTTAATGTAGCCCTGTCTCAGAGCCTAGGTGCCATGGAAACAAAGCCTCCAAATATGCCCCTAGACAGAACTGACAGAGGAAAACCCGAGACCTTAGCAAATTCCATCTGCCATCAAGGGTGGTTCACTTGCTCTGGCAACGAGCCCACTATAGTGACGGCTTCTGGTCATGTGGGTGTTTCTCTCTTCCTGAATTGAAGAGCCTTAGGGCCACCAAAAGTAAGTGTTGGCTAAAAGCTTGGGAAGGCAGCAGATAGGATGGATGTGAAACTTGTTCCCAAAGGACTAGAAACAGGGAGCCCCTGGGAAGTTGATGCAGAAAAGAATAAATTTTACTTAGTGACATGGGTATGAGCTTTATAAAGCTCGTCACCAGGACAAGCTGTGTCACCATTTCTAAGTATTATGAATGGACCCCGTGCACCAAAAGTAGCTTTAGAAAGGAGAGAAATTTTCGATACCAAGAGGGTCGTTCTTTTGTGTCCAAGTACGGTGCAGAACAGGTGGTTGTCTGATGTAGAACGCCAGTAACTGCCTCCCCCCACCCCGCCCCCACACACTCTTTCATACCTAAGAGGGACTTGGGAGCGTGTATTCCCAGAGGTTAGTGAACCCATCTTTTGGGTGTTTTGTGCTTCCTAAATTTCTTGCACCACTACAATCAGCCAAGCAATAATACTAAATTCTTTAGCAGAGAAACCAGCAGCGAGCAGGCTCACCCACCCTGCCCCAGTCCCCGCCACTGGGAACTGACTGTGTTTCTTTGTCCTCAGACCCTCAGGACACAGCACGACTGAGCACCCAGGTTCAGAATTACCAAGCGCTCTGTGGGCACCACCAGAGAGAACAACCGCACCCTTACACCATCCTATCATCGTTTCCTTCCGATCTGCCCTCCAAGCTTTCTGATCTTTTTCCATAGCATTTGACATACTTGTGAATTACACTGTTTTTATATAGAAGCAAATAACGAGCCGAAGCAATATGAGTGCCCTAAGGGAAAGAAGATCTTTTTTTCCTTCTTTAATGAAAGAGGGCACATCAATGAAGCAGTGAGAAGCGTCCAGCTCCAAGATGTGCTATGATGTTGCTGTAAACTGGCATAAATTGTACTTTTTTTTTAGGTAGCAGCAGCCCAGAGCACAGACATAATTTATTTGACGACCTGAGAAGTGAATTTCTCAGCTCCCCACACCCTCCCTGCACTCACCAGCAGCAGAGAACAAAGTTGAAGGCCGAGCCAGGTCATGGGGGTGGTGGATGGCTCCAAAGAGACTGGGGCCTGGGGGCCGGCTCAGGAACTCGGGCTTCAGTCCAAAGTCCAGTTTATGTGGCTCTGACTGCATCTGTTTCTAAAGCAGAAAAGGGGAAAAGAAAAGATGAAACCCCAAAAGGTAGAGGAGGGAGGAAAGACATCAACGAAGAGTTGAGACTGATCAACTCTGAAGGGCGTGCTCTGGCGCTGAACCCTAGAAGGTTCAAGGCAACAAATGTTCTGAGAACAGCAAGCCACAAACCACTTATCCCTCAAAGGCCAAATAAGCAGGTCAACCCAGGAGGGCTCAGGTGCCGCCACAGAGCAGCAGCTGTTTCTCAGATCAGAAATGTCAAGTAGCAAAACTAGCGTTCAGCCTCCGAGGTGATATGGTTGGAGGAATAAGACCATATCCTATTTATTCAAACTACCACCACTTTGGAATAGTTTATTACTTGCTGTAAAGGCCTATTTTAGCAATTTTTTAAATGATAGCATTTTAAAGCTCATTTTATTAGGAATTCTGCATGAGTAATCTGCTGTGTAAATTAATTGTTTAATGACTCTTTGCCATGCTCTAACAGATCACAGTACACTGAAAGTTATGAAGAAATATTTGCATGCCTACAAGCTAATTTTCCAATGCTCACTGTTACATATTTCTTAAAAAACAAAGTCAGGATATTAATTTAACTAATAGGGGTGTCTCTCTCTCTCTCCTTTTTTTTTTGCTTATTACCCCCAATTACCTGAGGAAAAGGCGATTAGTCCAGACCAGGAAATAATAAACAAGAACCTCTCTTGAGAAGACTTGATCCATTGTAATCACTGTTTCCTCTTATTTATACTTCTACCCTCAAGCTAATTTCTCAGTTTACCTTCCTCCAAGCTGTAGGCCTCTCAAACAGCCTGATTTCAAAACTTTCCCACCTTCTTGATCTTCACTGAATCAGCCTCACACCTCCCTGGACAGGTCCCCCAGTTTGGCCTGGGTCCGTGACTTCGAGTTTCCCTCCCCTGCCTGTGCCCAGTCTCCCAGCCCTCACACTCCTTCCCCTGCTTCTGACTCTCACTCTTCCACTCTCTCAGACTCAGCGCATGCCCCACTCCTGCTCCACTGCCAACTCCTCACCTTCTGCTCTACATACACCCTGGCCCCAGTGTGCAACAGAGAGAAGGCGACAAGAAGGCATCTGACCTGGCATGTGTGGGAATCAGAGATGAGAAGTTTGTCATTCTGTCTTGGCTCAAAAATCCCACTCATTCCTCAGACTCATTTAAAGTGAAACCCGGGCCTCCCTGATGGCGCAATGGGTTAAGCGTGGCACTCTGAAGCTCTCCAAAGCCACTGCAGCAACAGTTCAATACCCAGCCAGGGAGATTCCCACTTGGAGCAGCAGACCTCTCCTGCCTCACCCGCTGCTCCCCCAGCAGTGTACTTCAGTCGATCTGCCTATTCTGCTCCCCACTCTGTCTCTGGTGAGTCCTCTCACCACCCCACACCTCTGGCCTTCACCCCAGCTTGTATGCATAAATAAATAAATCTTTAAAAAAAAAAAAGTGAAACCTACCCAAGCACCTCAAAGCAAGCCCCCTTGGAGGCAGGGTACCGTCTTTTACGCACACACTGATCCTCATTGCTGAACTCTAAGCAACTGGCCCACAGGACACATGAGAGGCCTCTGAGCCTGCTCCTGTAAATAGCCTGCAGGCACTAAGCTCTCTCAAGAAATATTTGATGAGTGACTAACAGAATGAGTAAATGAACATTAAGGAGAAAGGGGACAATGTAATTTCTCTCACATCTACAGGGAATATAATCATGAAAGTCCCACGATAAAGTAATAGCCAAACCCTGAAACAAAGCTTCTAATTCACTATAAATCTATAAAAATCTTTTGAGTGCCTCCTTTAATTTGGTTGCCAAATAATTTAGTGCTAATATTTCACGGTACACAGCACAGTTCCATTAACCACAACTTAGGTCCATGAAGCAAAATGGAGCTTGGGGATTACAAAGAGTTTGCTGGAAAGGGAAGATGAACAGCTATCTCATGTGCAAGGTCTTTCTAATTGAATTGGGATAATGAAAGTTTTAGTCACTAGGGACCCTTTCATGGAAAAGAAGTTGCTAAACTGGCACCTACAACATTCTTCATTGCTTTTAACCAAAGGAGGACGTGTCTTACCTACCGTTTCGCTAATCATATCATCCAGAACAAAAAGTGAATTGAACTAAGCATCAGAATCTAGTTAGCTCTTCATAGCACATACATTCTCTAACTGAGCTAAACCCTAAGGTTTCTAATTAAACTTCACCTAACAATAAAGTAAAGGTGAGCAGAACTCACTGATGGAAGTTATGAGGAAGAGCAGGTATTCGGCGCCACGGCAAAACAGCTCGATGAACTCATTTCCCGACGTTTGCTTTTTAACTTTCGACGAGGTTGGTTATTTAAAATCATTTTTTAAAAGAACAAACCTTTCTGTGATGTCTACTTCTCCCTCCTTGTTTACTGGCTTCGTTTTTTTATTCTCCCCATGCCTCCCACATGCTGTCAAGACTAAATGTGTGGTCATGAAAAAAAAAAAAATGGACTCGCTGAGGCTTACTGGAATTACCTGGCTGGCTGTTTTCTCCCACTTTTCTAGGCATACCTCATAAACTGTGAATACTGGACTATAAAATTTGGACGTGTCAGTTCCAGGCATAGCCTGTTATACTGTGCCCTGCTTTATTTTGGGTTGCAGAAGCTTTTTTATAAACTGAAGGTTTGGAGCAACCCTTCGTCCGTGTATTGGTGCCATTTCCCCAGGAGTATGTGCTCACTGCATGCTGGTGTCACATTTCATTATGTCACGCTCATTTTCTTTAATTTTTTAGACATCCTACTACTTACTGCACACTTGACACATTACACTGTAGGATAAACAGAACTTTCAGATGTACGGGAAAATCAAAACATTTGGATGACTTAATTTATAGTGATATCTGCTCTAGCTGGTGGTCTGGACCTGACCCTGCACTATCTCCCTAAGTCAAATAATGAAGCCCATCTGATTGCCTGCTGGTAGTTTAAGATCCCTTCCCTAAGGTGTCGTAAGGCCCTGTAAAGCACAGTCCTCTATGAAAACATAGACACAAAAGAAAAATCATCTGTGTTCAGCTAGGGTGACCGGGCAGAAGTGGTTCTGACAAGTACTGGCTGTATCCTAACTCCTGGCACTGGACTTTAGGCAGTCAGTGAGCGTCACCAGGACAGTCACTGCCAACCACAAGCTACTTCTAGAAGAGTACTTGGTAATAGTATGGTTGCTAGTGGGAGTTCAGTGCCACCCTCGAGGGCACGAATTCATCATTTTTCCAAAGCCATAAAATAAAAGCACCAGTTCTTAGAGAAAAATGTTCATTGGAGAGCTCTTTCCAAATACCAAATATTTTCCATACTAATACCTAGGTTTCCAAAACTGTTACTGTATAATCTAATCTTTAGTTAAGCCCTTTGGGTCAAGATGACGACAAAAATCACTAACAAAAATATGACGGAGTTTGCTTGTGTCCTGTCATTTTGCTGGTCGTTTCCCTAATTGATAGCAAGATTTCCGAATAGCTTTTCCAAGAAGGACTTGATCCGTCCTGCCTGTGGGTCTTTAGAATCCATTTCATCTGCCTCCTTAATCGGGAGACAAACACCCACACACACCCCGGTCCACTTCTCTCCCAGACCAGGAGGGCAAGACTGACCTTGACTTTCTGTTGGTGGTGGTAGATCTGCCAGGCAATGTGAACATGCATAGCACACCACTTCCCTGGTTTCTGGAATAAAAAAGAGCAACGTGGTCAGGAGGAGGACCATGCAGAGAAAACCACCTTCAATTTCCCCAAAGCTTTTACCAGATTTTGGCTGCAGAGGTTCTTTTTACTCAACAAGAGAGCTTTGTACCCTCCAACTGCTTTTTTTCTCAGCAGTTTCTAGTGTCTGGGCCTGAGAGAGCCGCAGTCAGCCTCCTTCCTCCCACAGGAGCCTGAGCCAGCGCCTACTACTTAGAGAACCATACTTGATGAGACTTCCCTGGTTACCAAGGACAAGATGGCAAAAGCCCGACCCCCACTTTGTGTCTCTTCTCTCTTTCTTTTCTAATGCCAGCTGGCAGACCTGGTAGAGTGGGAAGCCCTGCTTAACAAATGCGGCCATGCTATAATGCAAATCAGCTGTTCAGAAGAGCTAATTAGCCAATGTCTGCAAATCAATTCAAAACAAGAGAGGGTACAGGACCTGTCATAACCTCCCCCAGCACTGCTTGTTGTTGTTTTAACCCCTAGAGCGGTACAAAGAAATTCATTGCATTTTTATTGAAGCCTGGTTCTCACAAGGGCTTCCACTAAGAGTCAACCACCCCTTCCCATTGGTGGGCAGCTTTCATTTTTAAGTTAAAAAAAGAAAGGACACAGACAAAAAGAGCTTGTTTCTTCTTCTCCAGGCCTCTGCAGATATTAAGTCCCTCCCCCTCCCTCTGGGAGGATATCAATCCATGTCTCTCAAATTATTTCATGTTTTGCTTTAATAGCAGTGGAGTAACTGTGAGTGTATTTTGTTTTACCACCTACAGGGCAGCGACCACCTCTCTCCACTTCATTTGTATTCCTGCTAAGAAATCTACCCATAAGTGCCAAAGTTGCGCTCAACAACTACCGGATGGAGAAGGAATACTGCCCATTCTTACACTGACCAAGAACAGAAGCTTCTGGTTCTCTATTAAGGAGTTGTTTCTAAAATATATATTTAAATCCAAATCTGGAGGCAGTTCTCTTATCTTGTAATGAAATTATAGGTCATCTGAAATCAGCTAAGTGTTAACACAATTCTTTTTTTTCTCTTTGGAGAAACGGCATTATCTGATTATATGCACTGGAAATGGGTTAAGTATAGTAGGACCTCTACTATCCAACAATCTTCTATCCAAACATCCAACACCCTCCTGTCCCACCTTTCTCCTCGCCAAGTAAGTCAGCATTTACTCAGCGGTCATCTACTGGCCAAACTCCAGATCACTCCACATGGTAACAAACTAAGGATCATATACAGTAGCCCTTATATACAGGAGGTTGAATGGCTGTGACCAGCCAACATCACTTAGTGCAGAGTGAGGCAACCATCAGCCAAAATAAATAGACCTAGACACATACTTCCTAGATGCCAGAGACAGAACTCAGTGAAATCCTAATTTCAGCGTATAGTTTTAGTCTTTTCCCTTAAGTTCCCACTAGTTTAATCTTCTCCCAGAACTGCTAGCAAGAGAACCTGACTAGGTTGAAATTTCATCTGCTAGCTCTACCTCAATGGTCTGGCTTCTTCCAACACTCAAAGCAAAACAACTGGGGCCATTTTCAATCATACTACCTGAAAAACCCAACCACTGCCATTATGACATTTTATTTCAACATTTCTATGGCTTGTTTCCTTGTAATGGATTTGTATTTTTAACCCAGAGGGAGTCAAATAGAGGTTGCAAAACAGTTTTAGAAGAAGCTTTCTTACCCTTAACATAGGTCTGAAAGGATCTGTCAACTGTGAAGAGAAAATGACAACTTGGTTACATGCCTGTCACTCAAACAATTGCTCTAATTAACAAATTTGTAGTGCTTCATTAGGAGGGGAAATTAAAATGTTAGAATTTTACTTTTAAATGAAGCCCTTTTACAGAATAATTAACCCATTTTCACACTATCAAAAGTGCCAAGTGTCCCCCTCCCCCACTTCACAAGCCTTGGTACATCCACATTGACAAGCACCTCCCTCCCCCAACAAGTTTAATCAATAGCAACTTGCCCTCTGGCAACAGGATTTGCTGACATTACACATCTGAGGAGTTTCACTATCTTGGACTGCCCTTCCAGACCACACCGCATGGGTTGAAGAAAGAACGGCCCTCAGACCCTTGACTATTAAAGCTGGACAGTAATGGGCATCTAGGGAGAGCTGTCTTCTCCAAACACAGCCAACCAGGCTATCTTTACCGATACCTTTAATTTGATGACTTCAAGGTATTCAACATTTGGAAGAGGTACACTCAACACCATAAAATGCTTCCATAGTTGAGTCATTTTAAATATCTACCTAACTCTGGTCATCAATTTCTGACTGCCCTTACCCAGGGAAAAAGACAATGTTGTAAAAGGTAATCATTTGTTCATATTTACTACAAAGATGAATGTAAGTAATAATCAATGAGACAAGATTCTATCTATGGTATAACTTCAAATTCTTTTTTGAAGTAGATAGAGGTATAAATTATGAATAAACAACATAACCAAAGCATAATGGATATTTTATTTAGCTCAAGAGCACAAAAGAATCCTTACCACATTAGAAGTAGTGGGCCGGAATAGCTGTGTGGTACAGTGACTTCCTGACCCAAGGAAAGCGGGGATGTGTCCTGACTTCCAGGAAGAAAAGCACTTAGTGCTTTTCCATTCAAACATTTTACAGCTACTTCTTTTGTGTGAGAGAAATTTAAAGAGATGTCAACAGAGAAGATCTGTTGAGTAGAAACTACAGAAGCAATAGAGTGTCCAGCTCCCAGAATTAGACCACGAGCCATTCCTCAGGCAAGTCATTCCCCCTATGTCATATGGCCACAGTAGGGCACAAGAGACTTTGTTTTCTAAGAGTAAGTGGCATTTTCTTCCACAAACTAGAAGGAACAGCTAAAGCAGCAGCTCATTCAAAGGAGCTGAGGAAGGTGGGTGCCCTGGGTTGGCCACCCACACAAACACCCTGAGCATCATGGGAGACCAAGCTTGACTCTACCTACCCTTGGGTCCTTCTGGAGCAGAGTGTGAGGGACTGTCCCAGGTCGAGCAGCAACATCGATAGGGTTAGATGTCTACAAAGTAATTAAACCACAGTTTAGGAAGCAGACAGAGACACGAAAGAGCTTTCATTTGAAATCACAGAAGTGAAACGTGTGGGGTTTGTGTTTGTTTCATTCTGGAATAGAAGAGTTAACAGGTTCATCTTTTTCAGTGATCAGACATGTTCTCCAGGAGAACCTGCTCCCTATTTTCTCAGGGAGCCTTGAGAGAGAGACTGCCCTCTCCAGCAAAGGTATCTGAAAGCAGAGAGGTGAGCTTTAGCACATTTGGCTGTAACAGAAAGCAGAGGCCACAAAATAGAGAAGCCACACATGCAAGCGCTGCCCGACTCCCAGCTCCTTCCCAGATGCCGACAGCCCAAATATCATGTGCTTTTTGCTTTATCACCAAACATTCCAAGAAATGCTTAAGTGAACATCATTATAATCTGCTGTATCAGGTGCTTCTCATCAGAAGAACTGAAAGTGTTTTACAGACATTAAGCAAGCTCTCTAAATTTTAAACGGCAGACAATAACAAGGAATAACACTCAGTAATTACTCATTAGCTGTGGTGGAAATGGGACAAGAGAACCTAATTCAGGGACCACACAGACCTACTATTAAATGATTTCTAAAGTAATTCTGCTTCATCTTTCCTATTCCCACCACCATTCTTAATATCATTAATAACAATAATCTTATCTGTAGGCTTCTGTCCTATGAATTAACAACCACCACAACAAAAAGCCTACTGCAGGCACAAGTAGCCACTACTTTCTAGTGGATAAAAGATTCAGAGAGAATTTCACCAGGTATTTTATTTAAGAAATCAGAACTTCTGTGAATCCCCTCACACCAGGAAGTTAAGTCGTGTGGAAAAAGAGCTCAAGTTTAGGCACAAAGGAGAAGGGGAGAAAAAAAAAAGGAATGAAAGAAAGAAAAGCAATCAGCTGCTGTACAACTAACAATTAAGCTGGAGTTGTTAACAGCCTGATTTGCATACATATGAAGAACTCCACTAATGAACTGCAATCTACATATTCAATCAGTAAGATGGCCTGGAAAGGCCTATTTTCAACACCAGGAGAGACACTTTCTTGCCCAGATGTAGTTTTCTGTGTGATTGGATAATTGTGAGTGAGGGAAATAGTCTAATTTATTAAATGACCTACCAGTCTGTTGGGGGGATGCACTAGAGATTTGCTGTAACCTAGAGGTGACAGACCAGGTTACCTCAGAGGGAGCAGTAAAGAGCATATGGGGTGGAAGGAGTTTAAAAATCACCATCATTTCAGCCCAAGCTAGGTGTTCAACATGCCGTCAGTACAAGCTTAAGTGTACGGGACCTGGCATGGAAGCTGCAATTCTACACAGGTAAATGTGGTTTCTAAGGTGTAGGCATTTCACCCCTAACACTTTTTAATTTCTTTTCTATTTCTAGTTTTAAGGCAACTTAAAACTTTGACTTTGGAAGTGCAATATGTGCTCACCCAGGGGAGACTGGCCCCAAATTGGCGACTTCTTTTAGGAATGGGATGAACCCCTGCTAAACCCAATCTCCTACAGCAATTTTTCTACTTTAAAATTTGAGAATGGTTATTAACCTGAGACATACATTTTGCTTTTTCTTGTATGAAAGCAAGACGGGGGCTATAGTAGATTTGAAGGCACAAAAAGGTAGTGTTGTGAGAATTACTCCTCAATATTGACCTTCAGAGATAACTCCAGCCCAAACTGAGTAGAACATCACCGACTAGGTAGAAAAGAATTTAGTGTTTATAAAGGGTAGTAGGTTAATTTCACACTAGAATGTTAGTAACTGATGACAGTCTTGACCTTGGCAAATGTAACCACAGTTGAGGGGTGGGAAGACTGACCGAGGCAGAGGGAGAAGAGAAGACAGGAGTGTTAAGAGCTGCCCTCCATCTGCAGGCAGATGGGGCAGCAGAAGGAGTGAATGAGGGAGAATGGCTGAAGAATCTTCACTTTACAAAATTAAAAAGACACAATTTGAGTTTGGTACCTTTTTCTTCCTTTCTAGTAAAATCACTAAAGTCTGAGCTCTGCATCTTTGCTAATAATATCTACCTCTAGGATCACTTGAATATATATCATAAATTCCTGACCAGAAGCTTATGTCTACAATATTGGTAGAAATATATATATATATATATATTTCTACCAACATATATATATATATATATGTTTTGCATATTTTTAAAGAGCAGAAGAAATGCTAGCTCAACTGAGATTACATGACATGGGCAGGACCAATTGAAAATTAAAATATCGTTGAGGTTTAAAACTAGATGGACTAGAAAAAAATATTCTCACTCTAATCCCAACGCTCAGTTTGAGTCTAAAAAATTAGCCACTGGCCAGCGAGAAAAGATGCAGAACCCACCTGCACGCTAGCCTGAGGCTCCACTTATAAATATGCCTGTTTTCACTGTAAGGTTTCTTACCTTCGGCTGAAATGCTCCTTGTAGTGAACCAAAAGGGCCAGTGGGTGGAATCATAGGGGGGATGCCCGATACTGCAGGAGGATAGGAATGGAAGAGCTGTGGCCAGAGATGGAGAGGGAAAAAAAGATTTTAGTAGGAGGCAAATGATATATTCAAATTCCTTTCCCATAGAAAGACATCAACATTAGCAAGCCAAGTAATCTCAGTTTGATGCTATTAGTCAAGAAGCCATGATGAAATGATCACACAGATGTGCCATGAATGTTTAACTTAAAAAGTTAAAAGTAGTTCAGAATCAATCAGCCAACAAATGATGTCCCAGATGAGGATATCATTAGAAAGGGAGCTTTTCTAATTATTAATTGTTAAATCGGATAGAAGCCCTAAATGGTTGGAGATTTTAATGCATATCAAAACAGGAGGGGTGCTGAGGCAAATAAGATGCCCAGAAAATTACAAGTTAATTAGAAAAAGAAAAAAAGAAAAAGGAAGAAAAAGAAGCAAGTCTTTATGAGTTCCAGGATTTTGTACCATTAAAACTCAATTAGTACTTTTAGATTTTTAATAGTTTGAGGAAATGAGAAAATATTCACAATCCTTGCTTCATTAAGTTGTTCTAGAAGTGGCAGTTCCAGAAGAAAATTTAATTGTCTCATCGAAAATGATGACAAATATTTGTGGAGGGGTAAAATAAAGTGGCTTTGTATGCACTCTCAATGGAGATACCAGGTTTCTAGAAGGTGGACAAGCTCACAGGAGACCATTCAGGTCAAGCCCTTGCCATGTCAATCTGATCCCGCAATGAAAGGAGAAGAATGATTCTGAATTAAGAATATGAATTTTCCTAAATTAATAGCTTATAGAGGACACAATGGAGGAAAGAAATATACAATGCTGAAAACACATTCAAAAGCATCTTTACCTCCTTCTAAAAATTTGACAATTCTACGATTCTGATGTTCTGGTTCCATTTACTTTGATCAAAACACCATCTAGATATTTAAGTAACGTCCCACCCATATGGCTGCATGTTATTTTAAAATAGGGTAATAATTCAAGCTTTTTGTAATAATGCATTTATGTTAGCTATTTCTAGGTAATGGCTGAAATTCACATTTCACAATCTTGTCTGCTTTCAAAGCACGTACTTTTTCTGTTGGTCTTTATCTCATTTTGCTCCCTTCAATGATGCAGCAAAGTTTTTCAGACTAATTGATATTGAACTAAATCCACTTAAACAGTGATTGCAAGCCAAGTGCCCTCATTTAAAACTACTTTTAAGTCTAAAATTGTGTTTTAGATACTTGAGTGCATTGCATCTTAATTCCCCTTATAACGTTCTAATCCCTAAAGCAGGGGAGACTAAGTACTTCACGTATTATTTGCTATAACTAATAATATGAAATAACTCTCCCACAGTACACTGTATGAAGCAGAGTAATTAAATACCTGCCACACTAAAACACACTAAAATTTCTATTGCTCTGCCTCTAGGTGGATATTTTTCCTTTAATGTTTTCAATAATAAAAAAAATGGAATGTTCTCACCATTTTCTTTTTGCTTTAGTCTACTGACCCTCTTAGAATGTAGCTGACTGTTCCTACCTTGACTGAAAATCTGAAGCACGTAAGTAATAAAACATAACCTTCCACAAATTCAGGCCTCCAGCCTTACTCTCCATCTTAGATCTAAGACCCTCTGTGGAATATGCACATAAAAAGGCAATGCCTTTGGTCTTGGAAAGTAAATCTGAGCTACCTGTTGAGTACACTGCAGTTTCTTCTAGGAATACTCTTAAATCAGTAAGATATAGACAAATGGCAGAAATCTGATGATCATTAAGGATGGCACCATTCATGGGACAGACCCCCAAGCAGAAACCCACAAGGCTACTGGATTTTGCATGTCCATTTAAAAATTACTATGCTGTTGAGTAGAATAGCGCTGGACCAGTGTGGGGGGAGGGCGGGCAGCTGGAGTACTCAAAGGCACTTTCCTCTTTCCGTTCTGGAGAGGCCTTCCTGGAGTTATTTCTGAATGTCTTTAGAGCAAGTAATTCTTAAATGAGTTCTAATGTTTGCTAGTCTTGACTTCTTGGTCACAGTCAGGACTAATGCAGTGTCTGCTTATCTGGTTCATGGTAGGAATGGACTCACAGGCTTTGCGGATCTATTAAGGAGCACTTCTATTCAAATGATTACGCTATCCAAAAACCAAAGCAAGAATAATTGAGTATGGTGAATCAACATGGCTACAAGCAATTATTAATAGTCCTTGCTGATTTCATTAAAAAATATAAACAAACCACTGAGCAAAGAATTGGAGGTAAAAGTGATGCAGTATTCACTCCATAATCAAAATACATGGTTAAGATGTTCAAAGTCTTCTTTGTATAAAAAGAAAGTCTTGCAAGTCAATGAACATAACATTTTCAGAGTGTAGTCTTAAAATTGCATAAGTTTTAAACATAATGAGTTTAAAGAGAAAAAAAATGATACATTTCAATTTTAAGACCATTTATTTAAGAGGTAAATACCTCTTATATTTTTGACAGTAACACGCTCAGAACTAGCCACACTAGCCATACAGAAGAGGTCTAGAGGGAACAAAATCGGATTTCTGAAGAGTTCTGAGTCAAAAAGATAGGGGACTTTCTATTTGGAAGAAAAAATTCAAGTTGAATTCCAGGAATTCTGTATTAAAGACATTGCAACTGAAGACTGAAATCCTGTCATTTCAGAGACTCCTGAAACTATAATGATTCAACGGCAGATGCCTGACTTTGCAGGACAGGTGGTGCCTGGCTTCCAGGGAAGTTCAGCTTTGTTTTGAAAGTCTTACGCATGCCTGTCATCTTTTGATTTAGAAGATGATACTGCATCTTTACCAAAAGCAAACGTCACAAAAGCAAGCATCCAAAGTGACGAGGAGGATGGGAATCTTGCAAAGATGATTAAGGAAGGCTGCTAGTCATTGACTGGGCTGTGTAAAGAGCACAAAATGGAAAAGCAGTCACAGTAAATGGGTAGCAGGGTAATAAGACTCACACTGTGCCGGTAGAATGGGTCAACTTTTGTAGGGTATTTGTCAAACTGTAAAGGGATCAAAGCAAAAGCTAGTTACTTAAGGAATCTACATTTCTGTTCACTGCTTCAGCGGAGATAGCCCTAAGCAAGCTTCCCTGTCTTTGTGCTGTTGTCAGACTCCATAACCTCACTGTCTAGGAAAACATTCTGAGCTCTTGAGTCACTCTGACAAGAAACCAACAGAAACGGAAAAACAGTGAGAACCCGTACGGTGCATTTAGGTCCTGGTCACACGACTGTGTTTTACTTTCTACTCTATTTTGAGAGATGTACTCAAACCAAACATCTAAACCTCAGTTTAGAGAAAAGAGGCAATTATTTAGATAAATCAGAGAGAAGTGAGCATTTGGTCTGATTTACCCAGAGAATTCCCTCGATTTTCATCTTCTCTTTGGCAGAAGAAGTGTACACTCAGCTGTCTTCTGAAATGTATTACGTTCAAATACAAAGCAATTCAGGCTCAGTCTTAGAAGCTTTCTTTGGAGCAGGAAATAGTACACCCTTCTTTTCTCTAAATAATGGCATCCTCCTGGTGCTGTAACTCCCTCCCCAGTTAGATTTAATTTATTTGTGAAACAGCTCACTCAGGCTAGCATAAACTCTTTCAAAATAATAGGACCTTAAAAAATTCTAACTGTGGAGACATATAATTCATTCAGGAAAAAGATACAGGCTTTGCTGTAGGGAAAAAGTGTCGACCTCAAGGTTTCAAATTAAATATCTACATAAAATAAAATTTTAAAAAATGAAAAAAAAACCTTCAAAAATATTTTAAAACAGTAAGGTAACCAAAATGGGGGTGGGGGGAGGAAGAAGAGTTTGGTGAAAGTAGCTCCTCCTAAAATCATGGCATTCAAATCCATTCTCAGAAAGCCTACAGGAATTACCTTAAAATCAAGTATTTCCTTGAGTATTAAAAATTAGGGAAGTACACCACTCTAAGACTCACTGTTCGAGACTAGGCTTTATCAGGGTAATTAATTTTAATTTAACTTTAACATGGCACTATTCATTACAGGCCCTAAGCCAAAGAGAAATTCTAACTGGTTCCTGTGACCCGTGCTAGTCCCTGTCTGGACAGCCTGTCACGGCCATTGCAACTCTTACCACAGGCTGGCTCTGTCCCTGCAGGGCGCATTGCCCCGGACCACTTGCTGACAGAACCCAGTATCAGGCTGGGCTGCTGTCTCACGAAACACAAGAAATAGAAGGCCTCTAGCATGGCATGCGTGCAGAGACCATCTGCAGAGCAGTGGCACCCAGAGAGGTCCCCATCTCCTGACAGCTCGCTTCCCACATGTCCATTCTGCCTCCTGCCTTCCAGGATTCTGGGAGCATTTATGGTACACAGCATAGACACTTTTTATATCTGGTGGCAACTCCTGTGATGCTCAAAAGACCAAAATTACCCTTTAAGAAGTTAATTACCAACACTGGATGTGACTGATTTGAGGACATCTAAAGTTCACCCACAGTATCAGACAGAACCGTCCAGAAAAAAGTTATTACAATGTCTGGGTCAGTGCTGAGCAGGGCAAGTTCCCTTCTCTCTAGATCAAGGAGCCCCCTAAATGGCTACCACTCCCCAGCCAATCTCCTGTGCCCCAACAGCCCATCCCAACCCCACCAAGCTGCATAAAAAAAGAGTCGTGCTCTACTTATCCTCACATTTCTGCCTGGGGTACGCACCATGGGAGGTGCTGGCGTCGGCATGATGGCGGTGGGCGGGAGGGCGTGGGGGAACGGCGTGAAGGTGTGCTGGTGTGTGTGCTGGTGCGTGTGCTGGTGTTGGTGCTGGTGCTGGTGGAACTCAGTCCGCAGGTAGGGCGGAGGGCCCAAGGATGCCCCACGGTCAGCACTCTGAGAGGCCAGAAAACGTGTGTTCAGTTCCTGTCGCAGGATGTCTTGCTCTGGAAAAGAAGAAATGGAGACGATGACACCTTTTCCAGTCACAGCTAGTGCCTTCAGAACAGGACATCCTGAGTACAGAGGGGCTCGGGGGTCACAGCACAGGAGCTGGAGCTCTCAGGGGTACAGCTGGGCCCTTAGGTGGAAAGGGGACAGACAGACAACCAGGAGAGGATCCTAAGGCCCAGTCACAGCCGTATTCTCCTGCTCGCTCTCCAGCCTCTCGGCTTTCAGGGAGAGCTGGCTTCTCGGGAGGTGTGCCGACAGACTCCAGGCAAATGGCCAGAGTCACTTTTCAGCGTGTGGCTGCCAGCTGAGTGACCCCGGGTGTGGGAAATTACTGACTTCGTCTATCATATGGGGACGACACTGCCTGCCCTGTGGGCTTGTTTTCAAGAGGAATTAATATATCTGAGTGCGTAAGAGCAGGGCTGGGCCAATGACAAATGTGAGTTGTGAGCATGGCGGAGCCCTCCTGCCTCTTCAAGAACAGTCTCTGCGGCACGGCTCTCTGTGTCAGGGATGCAACACGCCACAGTGAGCCCCAAGCTGGGACACTAGGTCTGAGTAATAAGGGAGAGGAGAAAGGACCTGAATTCCAACATCAAGTCTATCCTTAAACTTCTGGATATGCTGTCATGAAAAGTCCATCATCCGCTTCCAAGAGGAGAGTAGACCTAGCTAAAGCGAACCCCTTAGACTAGGGTGCAACGGAAGATCCTGGAGTGAAACAGACACAGGCCTGGGAAGCTTTGGCCACTCTCTCAGGAGCCCAGGCGACAGGACACAGTCTGTTTGACCACTCCATGGGTGAACTTAGTTGGAAAAGCCTCCTGACTTCTAACAAACTGGCTGTCTTCGGGCAGTGTGCGATTCACCTGGTTGTGCTGGGTTGGTATGGGTGCTGGGACATATTTATGCTGGATCTTATCCCACAGAGAATTAGAGGAAGATTGTAAGACTACATATAATAAAATCAAGAAATCATAAACCCTAGCAACCAGGGACAACACAGACAGCTGGGAGATGGGGGCGCAGGTAAGGAAGGCAGCGCCCCCCTCCTACCTGAGTACGTGCTCCCCGCCGGGTGTCCGGGGACCTGCAGACTCCCTGATGTCAGTGGTGGTGGAGGAGGCAAAGCAGTGGGAGGGGCAAACATATTGGGGTGATGTGAGTGTGCGGGGGGCTGGAGGGTGGGCGTGAAGCTGTGCAGGGGGCTGTGGTTGGGCAGTGAGAGGGGGAATGGGGAGGCCGAGGGGTGGTGGGAGATGTGAGGAGGGGCAGGTTGAGTCTTCGCTGGGGTGCTGCTTCTGCTACTGCTGTTGGAGTAAAACAGAAAAAGAAACAAAAACAGGGGTAAGCAATTCATTTTCTTAAAGAATCCCAACCTCTCTGTCCAAAGCCATTCAGCATCTTTTCTCTCACCCCTTCCTTACAGACTCGCCCCCACGCACACAGCAGCCTTCTCCGGAAATCACTGCTCCTTGAAACTTTCTATCACCACTGCAGACCTAGCGGGACAGCAACTGCTACTCCAGCTCCTGCACAGCTCGGGTTCCAGCAGGCTGATTCTGCTCTCAGCTCGGGCCCACTCCCATGGCCAGATTCTCATCTCTGCCCGTAGAAAGCCCTCTGCCTGCCTACCTCCACTAGGCACATTTCCTGTCAAGTACTACAGGTAACAAACTGGAATAAGAACGATGACTCGTGTCTGCCTGCCTCCTCCTCAGTGAAGAAGCACAGAGAAGACATGAGACCGGAAGTGCAGGTTCCCTCTCACCCCCATGGTCTGGAAGCCACAGAGGTGGCCTTGGGGTCAGAAGACGGCCCTGTGGGGGAGGAATGCAATCCCCGCACCTGTCACAGAAAGGAAAAAAGGTCCCTGAAACACCACAGTCACTGGGTTTTCACAAGGAAAATACCAAAGATACAAAGCCCCTCAACATGTGAGGGGTTAGAATATAACCATCCGGGACACCCAAGGTTGGGGAACATCTGGTCCTGCAGCCTGGGCATCTGTCACTCTTCCTTGCAGGTCTCCATTGTGATACTTTTTAAAACTTTTCTTTGTAATTTGTCAGACAAAAGAGAGCCTGGGTCCTGCACAAGGACTTCTCCCTTTCTCTAAATCCAGCTTGTTTTTTCTCTGCCTGTCTGGCCCACTCAGAGGAAGTAAATCACAACGAAAAAAACATCAAACCGAGTACTCCGCCTCTGAAGTTGCTAGGAAAGGTGGCTTCTTCAAAGTGCCTCCCTCCGGAGGGAAACAACCTTCTTCTAAGAGATCTCCTAACAGTCAGTGAGGTCTTAAGTTCCTCAGGTTTCGAGTCCCTGCCCCTCACAAACGGTGGGTCATAGTGGCGCCAACTCTGTGTCTTAAGCATTCTTCTCCTTCCTGCCTTCACTCTTTCAGGAGTCTCTGTAGATGTTTCAGTTCTTTAACAACATCCTTACTACCCAGCTTGACCCAACCTGTACACTCAAGATACCGAGGCTCACCTGACAGCCCCTTTCACTGTCCTCATCTCTACCTTAAAACACGTTCCACAAGGAATACGGCGTCTTTAGGAATCCCTTATCCAGTACTGCCTGCCTGTCCCAAAAGTGGCAAAAAGTCAAGCAAAAAACAACAACAAAAAACAAAAAAACAAGCAGGTTGGCTCACCTTAAACTGTTGAGGCTTAAGCTACTGCTGTTGTAAGCAGACAGTGGCTGGGAGAGGCTCTGAGACGAGGGGTGGGCCTGCACAGGTGGGAGATTCTGGTGGAGCAGCTGGGTGGGGGACTGTGGCCTGGGTGGCCTCTGCACCTGAGGCTGTGGAGTGGGCTGAAGTTGGGCCTCCGGGGGGCCTTGTGGTGGCTGTGTGCTTGGACGTGGGGGCTGAGGCGGGGCCTCTGTGCGCTGCACCAAGTCGGGGTCCGGAGAAGGAGCTCGGGCTTGGGGTTCCGCCTGGGGCTGGGAAAGCGGCTGTGGGACCTGAGGGCAGGGGTCTTTGAGCACCACGGGCTCAAAGATCGGCTCTTTGCAACAGTCCTGGCTCTTCTCCTGGCTTCTCTCTAGACCCGATATCTTGGGGACAATCGGCCCTGCATCCTGGCTGTCATGTTCGGATAGTGTGCCAACACCTAACTCCGGATCTGTATGGGCGAGAGCAGAGACAAAACCAGAGGCAATGACACGTGAGTGTGACATGAGGGGAACGCCATCTCCAAGACCAGGTCATACTGCCCCCATGATGTGGCCTTGTGCCATGCCAGCTTCTTGTCCCATCCTCGCCACTGGCAGTGCGAGGCATTCGCACACCGTGAGCTGGGCCAGTGGGAAAGACGATGAACAGCCCTGCCAGCCGGAGGACACTGCATTCCAGAAAGCAACTTAGGCCACAGAGAATCTGAAAATGAATGTTTTCCTTCATCTTGGCAAAGACTTTCATGAAGCAAAATTAAGAAACAATAGTCAACAAGCTGATTTTTCCTGTTTAAAACAAATACAGTTCTTGAATATACAAAAGAGAAGTGTTTTCAATAGCAAATGAAGCAAATGTTATTTATCCACACACAGATGTTCCTTCTTGGTCTTGCCTTCCTCTTCCAATTCCATTTTGTCTGATGGGTCCCCTTTGACATTTAGAGAAATAAATTTTTGTTTAGCGAGTGCTAAACTTCTGGTCCAAAGTTCAGCCTCCTAATACTCACCAACTGATCCCAGCAACAGTTGAGACCAAAGGTGCAAATGTGAATCTAAGTCAAATTCACTCCACAAGCTAGAAAAGAATTGCCCCTCGACCACTCACTCAAATGAGGAAAAAAGGTGAGCTACTAGATGTACAATCTGAGTAAAATTCTATAAACAAGAAGAGAAATGTAAAAATACATGTTCCTGTCTGAATTGAAAAGATGTGCTTGTCACCAAAGGCCTAAATATCTCAGTGCCACATCCAGCATAGGGGGTGTTTGATTATCTTGTAAGTCAAATTCCATAAGGTCCACTAACAGAATAAAGGCATCAAACAAAAGGAAATGGCCCTGTTTATGAGTAAGTACTTCTGTATGTATCTTCAGGGAAAATTGCCTTTCTGACATTTCTGTACAAAAAGATCCATTCTTTTCTTTTATGAACACACAGGTTACAAGGACGAAGAGACTAGATGACAATGCTGTCTGAAATGAGGAGTGTGTTCTAGGCATTTCAAAAAAACTGCTTTTGGCATGAACATTCTCATCCTACGTCACTGTACTGAGTGTGAAAAATACTGGTATTCTTAATTTGTATAAATGTTCTCATCTATACAACCTAGTCATTTTTCTTCCCTGGAATCTGCAGCAAAACAATTCATTGTTTTCAATGTCCTTTTGCTAAAACAGATAAAATGTACCAACACTGGTTGTACACACAAAGCACAGTTTTTGGTTCAAAAGAAATCTGCCATATTCAAGTCCCACGGACACACCTGGGGCAATCACATCAATGTGGTAGAAAGATGGGCCTCCCTGGTGGCGCAAGGGGTTAAGTCTCAGCATATGAAGCTATCCAGAGCCACTGCAGCATGAGTTCGATCCCTGGCCACGGAGCTTCCCACATGGCACAACAGACCTCTCCTGCCTCGCCTGCACTCCCCTCAGCAGTGTACTTCAGTCAATCTGCCTGTTCTGCTCCCCACTCTGTCTCTGGTGTATCCTCTCACCACCCCACACCTCTGGCCTACACCCCAGCTCTTGTATGCATAAATAAAACTTAAAAAAAAAAAAACCCAAAACATGGTGGAAAGAAAGGAAGCAAGATTTCTGCCTATGATAAACACATTTTATGAATCACCAAAACCTTACTTTTTCTAACATGTGGACTGAAAGAGAACATCAAGATACTTGATCTGGACAGACCCCTTTCACTCAGAAGAAAAGGAAGACCCTTTATCTGCAGATACCACATGCAGGTGTTTTGGCTCTGCTTCACTCTCAATGCTTTTTCTATCATTTTCACAAGATTTTCCATAGCAAGCAATTATACAAACTCAATGAAAACCACAGGCTCCATACAATAGAAGCTTGTTAGTTAGGTCTGGGAGAGAAAGCACTAACAGTCCAGAAATATGGCATAAAATAAATATGGCGTAAACTTAGTGAGAAGTTCGATGTGTGAAAACAGGAATTCTTCCCACTCTGACAGCTAATTTAGGATCATTATGTTCCACACAATGGCAGGAACACGTTTTTATCCTCTTATACTGTCTAGTTCTATTGGACTGGAATGGTAAAGAATAAACATAGAAATATTTTCTATCACCTTAAATTTCAATTAAAATCTTCCTATAATAATCGAAGTCTAAACCAAGTTTCTCCTTCAAACCTTGTTTACCAAGGGCCAGCACCTAAGGGATAGCATTTAAATTTAGTCCTGCTGGTAAGGAAGCATGTCAGAAATACATAGATAAATACTTCCTATGTCTAGCTTGACTCTGTCTCCTTGTTCTTTATTTAATGAAATTGGACAACACAGCCAAGTTTGCAGAAGGTACTACTCGGTCTTGGGCTCTCTTCCCAAGGCTCTGTAAAGGCCATGGAGTTGGTTTTCACTGTTGGCTCCTCTGTGGTGCCCATTGTTTCAGCAAACACAGTTGGAGGAAGAGACTGGAGCCATTGTCACCGCTGACAAACGAGGTGGGAAGACAAAAATCTTCCCAGGGCACCCGGCACATCTGTATGGACAGGCTATGAGGAATGACTAAGAAAACCTATAAGCACAGAATTCTGGAGAAGATCAGAATGCCAGCACTTCTCAAACTTAAATGCACACACAGATCACCTGAAGATCTGATGAAAATGCAGATTCCAATTCCACAGCTGTGGGTGGGGCTCCAGAGTCCACCTGAGAATCTCCCAGGTCATGCTGAGATGCAGACATTCTGTGAATAGCCAGGATCTCATCCAACCCTCTCTTTCCAGAAGAGGAATAATAAGCCCAGAGAATTTAAGAATGGCTTACTGGAAGATCATTTGTCTGTTTAATAAGTCACAGGCCTTCAATTTTAGTCCCAACTCTGCCACCACCAAGAGAGCCTTCTCTCTAATTTTATACTATGCTGCCCATTAAGAAACAAACATCCTCAAACAAAGCAGGTAAAGGTAAATCCAGGATTCGGTGAAAATGTTTAAGTACAACCAGACAGTACCAAGGGCTAGAAAAGCTACAAAGAGTCCCCGGAATACCAAACTTCAGCTCACCATGAAAGCTATTATCAATCCATGAAAGCTCTGCTACTGCAGCCGATAAGCAAGGCAGTGACAGGTTTGAAAGCTGGTAAGAACTTTGGGGCTGAATCGGTTTTATGACTCCCCTTTTACACAAATCTCTGGAGGCACAGATTAGGCGTCATGCATTTTTGTGGCTAATCGGTAATGCATTTCCTCTTCCTTTCAATTATTCAATAACTGTACCTTCCCAGTTAAGCTTTTCCATCTTGACAGTCAATTTGTTTTACTGTGCTTCTCCAAAATTGGCAAGAACACATCACAAAAAATCATTTTGTATTGCTCTGTGTGCTTTGAATTTGCCAAAGAATGAAATTTGCTGAGGTTGAAAGACATAAGAATGTGCAAGTTGACCAGTCTTATTTAAAAGTTTTATTCATTACGTTTTGGGATTCTAAAATTTCGCTCTTCTTGTGATTGTAAAAACAACACATCATGCTTATAGTAAAAGGCATGCAAATTAAAATTACACTGCATACTGTACAGTGAAAAGGGTGAACTGACAGCATGTAAATCATACCTAAATAAACAGAAACTTTTTTTTTTTTTAAACTTAAGGGTAGAATAGGAAAAAAAATTTAAATACAAACGCAATACAAGTTCTACTTTATTAGTAGAATATAAATACTACCATGCTTCTGTGAAGGGCCAATTTGGCAACATTTAGTCAAATAACAAAAGTTCTCTTGACCTGGTATATAAGGATTTGGTCCAGAGACACAATGAAACAAGAACATGGTTTGAACTGCAAGTTTAGAGACAACCCAAATGTAACTGCTTTTAAATAAATTTGGTATATTCACACACTGGAAAAGAATGTAGCTGTAAAAATGAGTGAAAAACCTTGTATGTAAAGTATAGCATATGCTAACTTAAGTGAAAAGGGGGAAAATATATATAGAGAGATATAGATATATTCATATATTCATTTTTGCTTTATTCATATAGAAGCTGTGGAAGAATACCCAAGAAACCACTGACAGTTACCTGCCTGGGTGTAGGATAGTGAAAACTGGACAGGCAGAGAGCTGAAGGATGGTGAGATAGTTTACAGCATATCTACATATACTTAAATTTTAGAACTATGTGCTTATATTCCCTATTACAGTCTTTAAAAAAGAAAATGGTCTTTAATTTTTAAAGTCTGAGCAAGAAAAAGAAAAGCAAACAAAACTGGAAATTTGAAAGGTGGTATAAACATAGTCATGGTGAATGTATTTTCTATGAACTCTATATTATGGATAAATGTATAGTAAATTTGAAAATAAATTTTATGAAAAATATAGATTAAAAACTGACCATTATAAAAAAAACCTTATTGTGAAAATAAAACAGTATTCAATGAACACCCCCACCCCCACTTTTCAACCCTAAAAGATTATAGGTGCTTCACAATGTCAACTAATTTTAAAGAAATGACTCCTGTCATGTAAACTGAAAACCAATAGCAAAAATGCAACAACAACAAAGAGGCAAACTATTATTTACCAAAAAATATAGAAAACATAGAAAACCAGCTGAACAGGCCTCCCCGGTGGCGCAGCGGCTAAGCGCTGTGCTGTGGAGCTGTTGGCAGCGGCGACGCGAGTTCGACGCCCGGCCGGGGAGAATCCCACATGGCGCGGCAGACCTCTCCTGCCTCGCCCGCTGCTCCCCTCAGCAGTGTATTTCTGATCTGCCTGTTCTGCTCCCCGCTCTGTCTCTGGTGAACCCTCTCGCCGCC